>KK502487.1:338321-362577 GCA_000688735.1 Glossina austeni | reverse complement strand
TTTTGCTTGCGTAGATATAGAGGAGGAGTAAATTTGAAGTCCTTCAATACATTTTAATCCTTAATAATGTTTGAACATAGTAAGGGTATTAGAGCAATCACTATCTATGTTCGCTGTTAAGCGCATTAGGGAGAATCGAAAAAAAAAATTGTAAAAATAAACCAATAGCTCAGATCGAATTACCTGATACTCATCCTGGATTATTATTTTGGAAAAAGCATATTGAGAACCTTGCATCTCTACTGCTCCCCTCTTTCCCTTAAGGAAATCGAGAAATTTCCAAGTGTAGGAAGCAAAAGTCTGAGCATTATTGCATTATTTTCATTACGAGCTATTTCAAGTCATTATCCTACGTCCTTGTTCAGATGTCAGACCTTTTCTTTCTTTTAAGTTAGAAATTCTTGGCTTAGTAATTGATTGCTCTCTATATTAACTTGTGGTGATGAAGTATTTTAAGCTCGATGCATAAGCGGACAATAAGAGGAAGTGTGGACAAATGTCAGTTGGATGAAGGCATGAGCGACCAGGTGGACGAGCAGGCATGCAGAAAAGCGCTGCTAGTGTGGCAAACGAACTGGTAGAGGATTGAGCAGAGGAGAAGCTCAACGGCCAAGCGCGAAAGTGTAGCTTGGAGCAAAGAAAAACTACCGCTCAAACAAAGCTGTAGAAAAATCATTGAATGTAAAGCTGGGCCGAGCAGCAGACTAACGAAAAGGGTTCAGACAAATGGATAGACGAGCGTACGTACGGGTAGGTTCACACCTAAAAAAGAGATTATTGGCCACATAAAAAAGTAGGTGGACAGACGTATGGACAGAAGTACAGCACCTTGAGCTTGGCCAGTGCATGAGCGGACAATCGATCGAGAAGCAGAGCTAGAAAAGAGATGGGCAGTCAAGAGAAGCAAAAGACAATTGAACACAATGAGGGGTTAACATATCGGACAATAGACTTGAACGGGCAAGCGAATTGAAATATAAGCAGGAAAGACAAACAAACATTTGCTACACAGCTAAAGGGAGAAAATGACAACAAGTCATGCGGATGCGCTAATGCAAATACGTTTGGGTATGTAAGATGAAGGAGTAGCGGACGCTCAAGGAAACGTCAGATAGATGGCCACAGGGAAGGACATACAGGCGGGCAGAGAAGTGAACCGACAGGTGGCCAGTACGGATAGACGAGCAGATAGACTGATCGACGAGCAGTTAAAGAGGCTGATAGATAAGTAGGCGGGTAAACAGATAGGTTAATAAGCAGACAAAAAGGGCTGACGAACGGACAGACCGATAGGCGAACAAGCATTTTTCACTTTTCTCCCACTCTTTAGGTGACCTTATGTAATTGAATTCTCTCCTTCCAGATTCTCTATTTGATCATATGTCCGACGGTGCTATTTGCATTTGTCAATTTATGGAGATTCCTTCATATATCCGCTAGCTATCCTTCTAAGTGCCTCGGTAAGCATTTGCGTACTTGTTTCTTTATAGATTTCTTTGATTGAGTCTGTCTGTATATATGTCCTTCCATCTGTTTATTTCTCCTTTTCTATTTTGGGCACAAGCTCTTGCGGAAAACCATTTCTTGATATTTTACAGTAAAATATTAAAAGTCTGAAATCAATTCGGTACAGTTCAATGAACTTGAAGAAACAAGGATTACTTACACTTTGCGTGCTTTTAGAGAATTTGTTTCAATTTAATGTAACCAATGTGCTTAACCAATTCAGTTTTTCTCCTTCTTCCCAAGCACTTATCAAGCAAATAATATCTTCAATTATTTTAGGAAAATTCACAACAACAACAATTGTAATAAAACCTTTATATCTTTCAATTAAATTCGAGGAAACAATAAAACGTTAACAAGACTTTTGTTCGAATAATTTGAAAGGTTTTTTAAAGGACTCTTCAGTTTCTAAATTCCAAATATAATTTAATTAAGGATATGATAATAAAAACTAGGAAAAGTTTCTTGCTATCGTAAAACTTGTCTACCGGCAATTTGTAAATGAAAAGCAGGTAATCCTTTTTTTTATTTTTTATTTCTTTTTTTTTTTCGTTCTAACTATCACTTTACGTACCGACCAAAATGTTCTGTATATTGTCCCATTACTTTATACGGTTGATCGGGTATAACATGACCATCAACAATGGGACCCAATGATGTTGAAAATTGTGATAGTGATGTCGGTATCTTTAAGATATCCTGATACCTGAAAAGAAAAGTAAAAGTAAAAAAAANTGCCCACCTAGTGTGATCCAAATTTCGCAAAACTTATTTTACTTCATAAAAATTTTGCTATTTTTCATTTTCCATCATAAAAACCTAGAACTTAGACTTTTTGTCCATATAAGGCGTTGCTTTTCGTGATAATCCCTATACATGTTAGGATATAAAAAAAATAGACCTGTGGGATCAAAACTCCCTACTGTTAATTTTTGTGTTAAATTGCTGAGGACCAATTTTCATCATCAAATATTAAAAATTAAATCTTTTTCGAAAGGTCTTACCATTCATAAGTGGGGTCTAAGGATCAGACCCAGGTGGTTCTAATTTGGTTCACGTAATTTTTATGTAAAATCTACTATCATGAACAAATTTTCATCGAAAAACCTAAACAATTACGGCTTTTTGGAATATAAAAGGTTACATGTAAGGGGAATCCTTACATGCAGTGGTATCTAAAAAATATATATATACGTGAATCAAATTCGCTATAATTAATTTCTTTGTTATATTACTATTGCGAACTGATTTTCACTATGAAGTATTAAAAATTATACTTTCTTACAATATAAAGATTCACTTTTCCTAGAAACGGTTATATGATGGGGGGTTCAAAAATTTACTCCAGCCGAATCAAATTTTTCATACCATTTTAGAATACCGAAATACTACTACACAGCGAGTTTTGTCGCAAACAATTTCATTAGCGTTCCTCCGTGGGTCGAGACAAGTCGATGTAGCAAATTTCATGTTTCAAATATTGCAAACTGTAGTCTCAACAAAAAAAAAAAAATTAGACGGACGGACAGACAGACTTAGATTGGTTCAGAAATTGGAAAGATGAGTCTATCTCGAGAACATATGGGCGTTGCATACATCTGTAGAAACTTAANAAAAAAAAAAAAAAAAAAAAAAAAGAAAGACTCAACAAACAAAAGATTTTCAAGTTGATTTCTAACAACAAAAACAAAAACAACACAATTGCATATCTATCAGTAGATTATGGCTAAACTTTGGCAGCAAACAACAACTATCATAAGACGGGATTTTCAAAAGTAAACGCATTGATGCACAATATGTGTATGTAAGGTGATGAAGCTTGAAGAAAGTGGAAGGCTTAATATATGATCATCTGGATAAAGTAAAGAGGAAAACTAAGAACGAATTCTAATGAACAAAAACTGCAGAAAACCGCATATATATACATACATCAATATGTACATACATACATACATACATACCTACATACATATACATGGCTATGCAAATGTCATCAGTTTAAGATAATTCAAAATTCTTCAAAATACACCCCATCCTTGATTTGCATAATAGTTGAGAGATATTTTTATCTTTTTCTCTTTTTTAATTGCATTTTAAGGAGAAGTTACAAAATTTATAATAAAATAGAAAATGTCCTCAAGGCAATTGGAAAGTAATTAAGAAGATTGATCTCTAGTTTTCTAGACATCATATTATGCATCCTCCCTTTCTAGCTTTAATCATTCCCGGCCACCAGCGTCGCCACATATATAAAAGGCAGTGATAGGCCAAACAAATAAATAAACAAGTAAGAAAACAAGTAAGAAAATTGATTAAAAGGAAGAAGAAGAAAATCTTCATATTCTATAATATTGCAAAACAAAGGTGTCACTGTTTTTTTTGCATGAGCATTGTAGGCTTGTGCTTTGACCGATTTATGCCTTTAAGTTTCAAGTTTGTAGACATTATTATGATTTTTGCGAACTGGAGAATGTCTACCGCACATACTACACAGTTGCGCAGACGGACGTCTGGACGTCTGGCATTGTAGGCTTGTCCTTTGACCGATTTATGCCTTCAAGTTTCAAGTTTGTAGACATTATTATGATTTTTGCGAACTGGAGAATGTCTACCGCAGATACTACACAGTTGCGCAGACGGACGTCTGGACGTCTGGCATTGTAGGCTTGTGCTTTGACCGATTTATGCCTTAAAGTTTCAAGTTTGTAAACAATATTACGATTTTTGCGAACTGGAGAATGTCTACCGCAGATACTACACAGTTGCGCAGGCGGACGTCCGGACAGATTAACATACGGACATGCACAGATGCATTCCGAATTTTAAAGCGGTCAAAAATTTGTATACTTGGTGGGGGTTTGAAGCTTGCTTCTGCGGGGGTAGACCTGGCCAATTGTTCCCATTTTTAAGCATGAACAAAAAAAGAGAGGTGTCTCAGTTTAAGCGGTACTGTAAGCGTGTACTTCGACCGTTTGGCCCATTTTCAATTTGAGCCTGCGTCTACGAGCTTGCAATATTTCTGCCAAATTTGAAATCGAGATCTTAATTTTTGCGGACAGAAGAATGTTTATAACAGACATTACGCAGATGGACAGATGGACACACGAACATATTTAAATCAATTCAAAGACAGATGTTGACCTAGAATACATTGTATGGTCTCTCAAGCTTTCCTCTGGGCGTTGTAAGCGTTTTGACAAAATAAATTTATCCCTCATCCCTTGGTTATGAGTACGAAAAAGCGCCACGAAACACGATGACTGCCAGGAAGAAGGTACGGAAGAAAAATAAACAGAATACTGACACTACACCTAGCATTTTTAATATTGAACTCCTACACCCCCCGTGACAGAAGGTGTATTAAGATTGCTTGGATGTTTGTTTTTTTTTCCCCGTAACCGTTATGTCTTTCCCGACTGAGCACTCACTACAGCTATGTCCAAAAAAAGAATTCTTTGTCACACTTGAGATTCGAACCCGCGACCATGGACTTGATAGTCGGGATTCTCGCTTATTCGGCTACACAGAAGTAGATTAGTTTTAACCGTGTAAAAAAAGATAACTACGCAGTCATAAATTTGCTTACTTGGCGCGAAAAAGACAGTCCATGGACTAGTATTCCTTAAAAACGCATAATGCTCTATAAGCATATGTCTATAAGCACATGTGTAAGCATATTTAAAATGCTTGATGTGTTAGCATGGGAAAGGGTACGAAGCCAAATTCGAACTTAACTAGCTGAGACAGCCAAGATATGATTAGATTTAGCAGACTACTGCGTTAAAAAATTATGAAACGTAAGGCATCTATCGCGGACACATCATGAATGTGTAAGAATGTTCCTTTAAAAGACCCCAAAGAAATTGAAATTCTGAACAACCACATTTAAATTTGTTTAGCTTGTTTGAAAGGTATTTTCCCATAGATTCGAGTGATATACACGATAAGTGTCCACAAATGTACCTTAAATAGCGAAAAAAAATATTAATGTAAACTAATGGTAAAATTTGGAACCAAGCAAAAGCGAGAGACAATGACGACCAAAAAGAGAAAAATTTAAAAATTAAATGGAACTGAAATTATTTAAAATAAATTTAATTTCAAAATTAAATGGAACTGAAATATTCCTGCAAACTAAGGCATGTATGTTCTTCTCTTGGTTACTTGCTTTTTCTAGTATTTTCTCCTTCACTTTTTCGCTCTTCTTCTCTTGCTTATTTTTTATTTTTTTTTTTTTTTCTGTTTAAATTGTTAACACACTTCAATTTTTCCTTCACTTTTACTCTCTCCTTCTCTTCCTTATTTATTTTTTTCTGTTTAAATTGTTAACACATGTCCTTAAATGCAATTGTACTTAAGACAATATGTTTGAATTGTTGATTTCTGTTCATTTTGTTTAAGTAATTCTGTCATTTTTCTTTAATGCAGTCAAGTGTGATTTATAGCCAAGTTTCAGGTTGTTATTGTTGTTGTCGTTGTCGTACATCTTGCTGTTATTCTTGCCGTTTTTCTTTTTCTTATTCTGCTGTCTTTTGTTAAGTGCAATTTTTTATATAACTAAGCGCTCTCTTTCACTCTTTCATGCTTAATACATACACACACACACACACACACGCACATGAGCACACGCAGGCTCATTCATAAACACAAACGTAGTCACACTCATACGCATCACTACATAAAGCCATCTGTTTAATGTATTGCTGCAATAACACATCTTGTACGTAATAACATATAAAATACTTCAATATATGTCAACATTTGCTTTTTACTCACACATATAAGTTTATGGTACACACATGATGATGACCATCATCATTATGTATTTACGAGAATATGTCTTCCTTCGCTTTTCTTTTTGCCTAGTAACCAACATCAAAGGAAAGCATTATACCAATTTCGTTATCCCTTTTGTAACAAAAATTGCTATCAGAGACCCTTTGAAGCTCACAATATTCCGCACGTTTAATCGGCTTAAGCCACTAACATCATATCGTTATTACTTAGTTTTCGAGCCATTGTCTCTGCACATCAATTTCCCCGTCCATCAACTTGTCCGTCCATCAACTTGTCCGTCCATCAACTTGTCCGTCCATCGACCTGTCCGTTCGTCGAGCTTTTCGTTCATCAACCTGTCCGTCCATCAACCTGTTCGTCTATCGACCTATCCGTTCATCAAGCTTGCCCTCCGTCAACGTGTATACCGGTAACTCTTCGCGTCGACAAAATTCGCCGTCCATTATCCTGACCATTCACCAATCTGTCCGTCCACCAAACTGTTCGTCCATCAACGTCTCCGTTCATCGACCTTGTCCATCGTTGACCTGTCCACTCCTAACTCTCGTCGTCCACGGAACTCTTCGTCCATCATATTGACCGTCGGTCAACGGGTCCGCTCACCAACCTTTCCGCACATTATCTTATCCATCCTTCAATATATTAATCTGCTCGTCCAACAAGCTGTCCATCCATCAAACTAACCGTTCATTAATCTGTCCGTCCATCAATTTTTCTTTCCATCAATATGTTCGTCCATTAACCTCTCCGACCATCATTCGGACCGTTGATCGACCTTGTCCTTCATCAATCCGTCCGCCATAACTTCTCTCGTCCACAAAACTCTTTGTCCATCGTTCTGACCGTCGGTCAACGTCCCCGCTCATCAATCTTCCTATAAAACTGACCGTTCATCAAACTGTCCGTCTATCAAACAATCCATCAGTCAATCTGGCCATATACTAATGTGTCGGTAAGACGGACGGGTCGTCCACCAATCTGTCCACCGACACGTTATATTTGTTTTTAGAAAAATGTAGGTCGCAAAAGTCATTTAACGAAATCAACTCAAAGCAACTTAGAATACAAATCTCAATCAAGTTTACTTTGAGTATCTAAGAAGTTGAACAAAATAAAACTTGCAGCAGACTACGGTCGGTAATTTGCAAACCGACAGTGATTTAAGACAAGTGTGAATATTTTTGCCGGCTAACCAAGATACTGACAATAAATAAACGAAAATCAGCAGTGGGTATTTAAGAGTCGTTGTAAGGTTTATAAAAATTGCATACTTGTGTATTCGCCCATCTTTTCTTTCTTCTTTATTCCTGCGAAAAAAATATGATTTCTTTACGAACTGTTTTGTCTGTCAAAGTGACTGCAGAAAGCACAAAAGTATTGAGGAAAGTATTCGGCAAAGATTAAAACGTAGTAAATACTTTAGAATTAATTTATTTTTCATGTTCTTTTGAGCGACCCTTTTTCCTTGCTCGTTGAGAGATTTGATAAATATTATTGAAGCAGAAATTTCCTGGCGTAAGGAAACGTGAGAATAAAAATGCGCACAAAAAAGGAAAAAGGGCTTAATTAAAATAAAAATTCCAGTTGGCATTTAACCCAAAAAAAGGAAACGTTCATAATTTTCTCATCAATGTGTAGTCTAACGCAATGAGGATTGAACCGAGGTGTGCCTTTTTGCTTATCCTGACTCTCTAACTACTTGAGTACTCGGCAGCTTAACCTTATACGCTAAACGATTTTCGCAAACATTCCTCTTAGCTGACGGGTATCGAAAATTCGCTTTGATTCTGATCGTTTTTATAACCTGCACCGCTTATCTTATTTTACATTGATGCGGACGTTTGTAACACGTAGAAGGACTTAGGATAGGCCCACCTTTTTTTATACTTATCGATTCAAAGTTATAATCTGAATAGATCTAAGCCCGTCTGTCCACGTAAATTTGTTCTCAATCTACAATTTTTAAGATATTTTCAAGAAATTTGTTACACTCACGTGCTATGACCCAAAAGCGAGCGCTATAAAAATGGTTCATATCGGTCCGCTTTTTCCACCGGTCCTATATAATGACTTTTTCTGAAAATCGTTATAAGAAAACAATTTGCAAATTCTTGACAAAAATGGGTAAGTAATAGTATTTTAACATTTTCAAATGGGTACGAAAACCCTGACTAGCTGAGGCAATTTTTTGAACCCGCTCTCATATAAGCGATTCTATGAAAACTCTCTCTTTATAGGGAAAAAAGGGAAAGTACTCAGCCTTACTGAATTTGGACCATGCATGTCTATTTTTTGAACTAGGTGGATTTACTTCTTGGCCCCACTCCATGTAAGGTAACCCATGAGTAGTAGGCTTTTCGGAAAAAGACCTAATTTTTAATCATGGAAATTAATTCATAGTAACGATTGAGCAAAAAATTAACGCCAGGGAATTTGGATCACATAGGTCTATTTTCGTGGACTCCAACATATAGGTGTTATCACGAAAGTCAAACTCTTATATGGAGAGTAAGTCTAATCTTCCAATATGTGGGCTTTCATGAAAATTGTGACCGGACAAGAAGATGATGTGTACCTTTTTGTGTGTCATTACCAAAACGAGCCTGTAAGCGTACTAGGCGAAGTGGTGTAGGCTATGTAATGGTCGGCTTCGCTCGACTATAGTGTTCCTACTTGTTTATTATTCTTTTAATGTCAGCTGTTAACTTATTATTTTATTTAGCGTAAAAGTCTCATACCATTCCATCCTTTACTTACACTACTACTATCAATTAATTGCGTTCGTTATGGTTCTTATTATGACATTCACAAACATGTATTTTATTCCTCATCAGCAGAATATTCTTTCTTGATTTAATTATTCTTGTCAACTTCTCCTACTCATACATCTTTTAATTTGTTGTGTTTCTCTTAAATTTGTAAAAATTACATAATAATAAATATGGTAGAGGTTATGAGACTAAATGAAGCTGCAAGAAGCAAAATGGTTTCCTCGAGCTCAGGTCACCGACTTCTGGAGCTTCTTCTAAGATTTATTTTAATTTTTCTTGTTTTTTTTCTCGGAAGGGGACCCCTCTTAGTGTGGGGACTCTCCGGTCACAGCTGAAAAGTTCTCATTATTTTTTTTCACAGCAAAACACTTTTTTTTTCACAGCATATAGTCTCCCTTGCAGATCTAGGTTTCGTTTATAATCCTATTTCTCAAGGCATTTATTTATAAAGCCATATCAAGTTTGTGCGTATGGTTGCAGCACCTAGATGGGCTTGAGATACAGCCATCTCTTATTATACTGTTTGATGCAGAGTCCATTTTTTGGATTTATCTAAGAGTGTCTTTCAAGCCGTCCGTCCGTCTGTACGCCTTATATATTTGTGTTCAGCCTCCAGGTCGCCCGACATCTTTTGGCCCAAGCATGAATGCCATTGAAAGTGTTCTAGATAGGAACACCTTTTCGAACACTGCCCATATAATGCCTTATACTGAAATGTTTATATATGAAGAATTGCAAGGTGGTGTAGGGTATTTAATGGTGGGCCCTGCCGCATTATATCGTTTGTAATTGTTTCATTTGTTTATATTATTCTTGTACAACTTCATATGATACTCCTGGCTATTCACGAACTTTAATTTGCTTTTCCTTTGCTTTAACTTTATTTCATGTGCTTTTTACTCTTCATTACGCGCTTCAATTCTACTTTACGCGTCGATACTTCATCTATTACGTTTTCTGCGGTTCACGACGTGCTAGTAAACTCGACTGAACGGTTACGCGACTATTTCTTAGGGCTACGCGAACAATAACTCAAACACGTTTGCCTTTGTCGACTGTAGGCATAAGCCAAAGCACATGCTGTTAACGGCGATCGGAATAAGAAGAGCAAATTGAATTTTCCTGACTTTAATATCACCCAACTGAAGTTGGACTTTGACGTTCTTCCATTTCCGCTTACCCCCTAATTCAAAAGTTGACTACGAATGAGGATAGCCCTCTGCTTAAACTAGCATTCGTCAGCGGTTTTCTACTATTAACTACCATTTATGACGACCAAGTGAGCTGACTATTTTGCCCACTCACATATATACGTACAATAGTTACTATCACCTACATATGGCTTGGTGTGGGACCAAAATAAGAGATGATTTTCGTTTATGCGAAGTGAAGAAAAATAATCAATAATTTCGCGTTAAGGGTGCACATGCTTACCATAGTGCAAGTTATCCATTTTTGTGTTTTAGCTCATATAACTATAACTCACTAAATAGCTTAGCTAGGGAGAGTGCAAGAGGCTATGGGGAATTAAATGGAATAACAGCAAGATAGACAAAATGCATTTGAGAAGATGACTTCTCTCTTTATCGAAAAGGGAGTAAAAAGTCTGCAGAAAACTGTCGATGTACGGCACTGCGCAAGCTTTTGCGCCTTCCTACCATTGTGCCAGAAAAGAGGAAAGCATTCAACGCGTCAGGTTCTTCAGATCGTCAAACTTTTAGCCAACCAACTTTTAGTGGAACTATAATCGTTCGGGAGAAGAGGAATGCGATTAACGTTTACCGCTTATCGTATCTCGCACAGGACAGAGGAGAGTGTCGTGAAATTAAAATTCTCGAAAGGAGACAAGAGAACGATAGTCATAACTCTTTCTTTGTTTTTAGCGATAAAAAGACGATGCTCTCGAGAATATAAGCTTTGGTAATTTAACTGTTCCTTATATCAGGCAAGCTACTCGGTTTACTTGTGTGTGGTTTTTCTAAGCACCAAAGCTTGTAAGGCAAGAAAAAAAGAACTGATAGGATGTGTACGATCATGTGTTCATTTAACTAGCCTTTGTTGACCATTCATTCTGTGCAAAGAGGAAAAGAATGCTAGGGTACCTAACGGCAGACGGAGACACGGGTTACGCATACTCTCCCTGCGGCAAAGCGTAGACTCGTGTATTATGTTTAGTGAGAAGAGATGTTGTTCGAAAGGCTTGTAGCTATTTTTTCCATGTGCCGTAAGCTATTCAATAGCGGAAAAGGATGTAGGAAAGACCAAAGTTTCCCGGCGGCAGTACCTGTACTCATACACTCGGTACATCAAATTTTACTGGATTAAAAGAAGAAGAGAAAGTAAGCTGTTTCTTCGTATGGCTAAGACCTTTCAATGGAAACTTGTCGTGGGGAAGCCATCGAGATTACTGGAAGTCATCTGTTTGCAGACTTCTTTACTTAGTAATCAACTGTCCTTGAAGTCGAAGATTCAACAGAGATTTGCGATGTTATTCACAAGCAAGTTAACACTGATATATACTTTGTTAGGCAATGGGCACAGTCTGACTATGTTTATAAGACATATCCATATGTCCACGATCATCCAGTAAGCAAAAAGCTACGACTGTATCGCTAAGCGAGAAAGCAAAATTCACGCATTTCCACTGATTGACTTTTAGTTTTATTAAAGAAAACCATTTGTATGAAGTCCTACAATGGAAATCCTACGAGTCTAATTTTCTTTTAATGCGGAACAATCTGCATTGTAATAAAGCAGTTGAGTAAGAGTAAAAACTAAAGAATTTCTTATTGATTCTTAAAGATGTTCATGTACTTCATTTAACGTAACAGATCTCTTTATGTCCCACTGGCAAAATCAGTAACGCATTGTGATTTTAAATGCTTAGACATATAAATTGTCTATGTAAAGCTTTAATTGAGCGTTCAAGTGATTGCAGCAGAACTATTTGAATTCCCTTCGATAGAATTCTTTCATTTGCCAAAGATTTGATTGGATTCTCTTTGAATATTTTCAATTATTTCAGTAATTTCCTTACAATTCATACGCTTGTATCCTAATTCTGATATATTTGTAAACACATTATGATATTGTTAAACATTGTGTCACTTTATTATACAAAAAAATAAAAAAAAAGGAAGAAGATATGAAAAAACATTTTAAAAGTAATTTGTACCGACAACGACTGGCAGTATGATAAAAAATTAAATTGATTTGTATTTGTGTGTATAGTAACACAAATCAAGAGAAATCAAAAGGATACAAAATCTGGCATATATATATATATATATATATAAGGATTATAAATGTAAGGATTCTTGGCTCTACATATAACTATACCTTTACATAGGATCTTTATGTATGTATGCACGTAAAATGAAGTAGAAAGTAACGAATGAGAAGAAAAAATGTATTAAAATTGAAAGAGACCACAATGCAAATGTAAATTGCTTTCTCTGCTACACATATACGCATGTATGCTTACAAAATTGTAATGATACGAATATGTAAATGTATATATATACATATATATATATACGTTTGCAAATGCCAACAATATTGTTACGAGCTTTCATGTACATATACAATATAAATCAACATTCATTCATTCATTCATTCATTCATTCAAGCATTTGTATAAAATCTTTTTCCATATAAAAGGCAGTCAAGTAAGTGCGTAAACAAAGTAAACTTTTGAGTTTCGTAGATTTACTCTCCAAAGAGAATCCACTTACAATTACATTTCTTTTGGAAAGAATCCTGGGCAAAGCGGCAAGCGAATCTTCGGCGGAGCAAAGGTCATGACAAAGTTGTTCAAAAAACTTCGATTGTTGTTTAGATGGCGCAATCCCGTGTTCTCTATTCTTCTCTCTGTCCAATTTGAAATTGAAATTTGAGTTGAAAACTTACTTCATGTTCAATCCCTTTAAAAAAAAAAAAGGACGATGAAGTGAAGTTTACTTCAAAGCTTGTAAATATATAATATATTTACATATGAAAACAGTAACTGAGGCCTTTATGTTTGGAATCTGATCGTATCATTATATCTTATAAGCTTGCTGTTGAAAGAAAGCGCCAACATAAATTCAAATGTATATCATATTTTCGGACAAGAGTTTCTGCAAACACTCCAGAAAAAATAATAATAATAATAAAATAAAGAAAAAAAATAATTGAAGCAATAGCGTTAATCTTATTCCAAAAGATTGAAAATGTATACGATAAATTCGGACAAAAAAGAAAAATACATAGCAAAAACGTTACCTTCGAACAAAGAATTATCATATTTTACCAAAATTTTATTTTTTAAAGACTTTTCTTCTCATCTGATTCTTAATTCTCGCAATACAGTTATATGGAATGTTTACGCGGTTTACATGATTTACATGCATTTGCTGTGCGGACGATAAACTGAATGCTTTTATCATTATAAACATACACTTATTTATTACAAATGCGTATGTTTTTTCTTATATTGTAGAAACTTTTTGTATTGGTATCGGTTTACTTATTGCACTTTTTGCTTGTGCGAATACATTTTAAAAAAATTGTATTTGAATTTTAATACCACATCACTACTTCTGGTTAACGAGGGAATTAAAAGATTCTTGTTACAAGAATTGTATATTTTCATTTTCTAAAACTTACATTATGTATATTTCTTTCGAAATGGAAATGTTTGCCAACTAAACAAAATTGAAGAAAGCATTACTTGGCAAAAAGGGCGTTCGAGCTTAACATATTTATGAATGAAAATATTTCTTAATAGCAAACTGAAAGAAATGTTCGTTCATTTGAATGAGAAATATTTCAGCAAAGAATATTGGGAATAAAATTCTGATAGCCACTAAAATGATAATAAAATGTTTTACAATTTGTCTCCTTTAGGAGAATAATCAAGTCGATGAAGGAAAAAGGGGGTGGAAGAAGAATACCTTCCTCTGGATGGCTTATTATTCAATTTTAAAGTTTCGTTCGCCATTTTTTCGTTCTCAATCAATACAGCATCTAACCAATAGCGGCCTAAAAGGATTCTCTGGAGGAGATTTATTTTGCGAACTCTGACCAATAATACCTTGAAATAATTTTCAAGTAAACATTTTTTATAGAGGACGCTTGGCCGGAACTTATCGATCGAGAACACATTTCCCAGGCTATCGCCATTTCCTTCTCCTCTCTTGACCAGCAGCGTAATACATCTGTAGGAGACATTCTCTGTGTGTGTGTGATATATATAATTCGTATATCTAAATATATGTGCAAAAATTGTTTTAGTTTTTTAATATCGAAACACAAGCGATATGCATTTAAGCAATGTGTAGATAACTTTGGAGTCGGATAGCAGAAATCATACGATATTAAATCAGGTGATTACGGAACGATATGGGCAAAGTGTTTGTGATCGGGTTTTCGAATGTTTTTCAAATGTTTTTGAAATTAATTGAGATTTGACACGTTTGAGGCAGAGCACATCTTGTTGTGCTTATCGAAATGAAATAATCGACAATTCTCTAATTACCAATCGACGATATTGAACCGCCTTGTATTGACATGGCTTTCATCGGTAGCTACTGATGGTCATCCGAGATGTTGGGAATCTTGATCTTCTTGTCGAAATTCTTGCAAGTCTTTGTACCTGTTATAAACACTGTCTCCAGCAATTGAACACATTAACATGAGACTCTACACGGAGATCGAAGACAGTACTGTGAAGTCAAAAGGAAATTTATTTCGATAATTTCATTGCATCCGCGAGCTTCAAATAAAAAGTTCACCTTTTTTCTATTATTTAGATAAACGCATATATGCTTTTAATAGCCCTCGCCCAGATGGATGGCTTTGGATTTGTCCATCAACGGTCCCACAACTTACAAAAGAATAGTTTTCGATTTTTTTATAACTTCTTAAGGTAGTCCATGTGCAATATTTCCACTAAACGACATTATGTGCGCTTCTTGGCTTAATTCATTTCTTTCAATTTTTATAGTTTACATCACTTATGACACAAGCTTTTGCGGGTGGAGGAAGTGGTCAGAAGGATTTGCAAGAGACCCAAGTTTTATTATCCCGATCGATTCGAAATTTCCTTCCCTTCTGAAAATTGTTCGTATTGCCCACACATGTCTGTCCGTCTGTCCTTCTGCTGGAATTATGAATTCCACTTTTACAATAAATAGAATGGTCTAAAATGTTCTTTAATAATTGCGGCCAACTAATTCCACAATTTCTTTCACAATAAGCGAAAGTGTGGAGAACTGGATGTGTGCAACACATAGAAGAAGTTGAGGGCGACCCACTTCTTATTATAGCGACTGATTCGGAATACCTTTCTGGGTCGATCTAAAATTGTCCGTCCATCTGGCCTTCTGTCTATCTGTCCGTCCGTCCTGCCTTGTGACACTGACACTGATGCATTTTCACCCAAATAAATAATATATCAAATTTTCCATCACTTTCCATTTTAAGTATTAGTTTGAAAAGTCTTTATACGAATAACTATATTAAGCGAAATGTTGGAGAGTTTTCAACGTTTGCCCATATTACGTTATTATGCTTTTACTTATTTTCTTATGAAAGCTTTAATTTTTTTTTTTTTTTTTTTTGCTGACTTCTGAGAAAATTCAAGGTCACTTAGGGTTACATTTTCATATACAAATGAGACTTGCTTTGAGGTATTTAAGACTCTTGTTATAAAGAAAGAAATATAATAACCATTACATTAATTATCCATTAAATAACATTAAAGCATGATTTCAATGTTTTCCCATGTTACTCATTAAACTAACGTTTACAGCTCAGACAAGCGCATGGTTTATATGATATGCCTCAGTGTTAATTTAAAATTCAAAGCCAATGCTGGTTAAAGAAATTTTAATGAAAATTCAAATAAACCACAAACATAAAAAAAAGAGGAAAGAAAAACCACCAGACAATTTTTTTTAATATAAATTGTATGAATATGCATACATAAAAATATTCAATATACATATATACATATATAATAGTATATGGATGTCTCCTAAATAATTGTTTTAAATAAAATTTTTTAGAAAATAACTCAAGTTTTTTGAGTGACATAGGTTGGGCTTTGAAAAGGTCTCGTAGTTTATTTGCACGGAAGACCACTTAATCCAGCTAGAATTTGAGCAAATTGCATATAAGACTAATGGATATTATCGAAGTTATCGGATTACGAGAGACACATATAGAGGAACATAGCTATTTTAATTTAAAATATCTTTAGAAAGTATTTAGAGATCTTTTTATCGCTTGGTCAAATTACATATTCTTCATTAGCTTAAGACTCCGACTCGAGTTTATAGAGTTTAGTGATAATGCCGAACGTTGAAACGGTAAACTGAAGATGAATACTTAAGTTGGTTTTTGATTTAGGACACAGATTATGTCTGCATTGCATAAGTTGAGTTGCATGCAGGCTAACCGAGTACGTAAACAAATGATATTCGGCTTAGGCCGAATCTTTTATACCCACCACCATATCCATGCTCACATGATCACAGTCGTACCAATTTTATCCTATCGCAGCGTGTTAAGGTGTTACTAGGTCAGTATTAAGGACTTTTAGAAATTTTAGATGAGTGTATTTATGATAGGCGTGGCCGTCTAGTGTTATTTTTGGAATAAACAATCGATACAGTGTACAATGGTTTTACCAATGTAACAGAACGTCCCAAAACTTCTCTCTCCCCTACAAAATTATTCCAGGAAAATATTCTTAGCATATTGGACTGTTAAATAGAAAAATAAATAAAAGGCCTGTAGTGGACCACGGACCTCTATAAAATACCCTACACCACCCTGCAGTTATTCATATAATCGCGTTCCAAACTAAAGCATTATAAGGAAAGTAGGCGAATAAGTCGTCCCGATCCAAACAATTTTGAAAAGCTTCTGTCTTTAGGACAAAACACACGCCAGTGTATCGAATTTCATCAAATTGTCTCAGGTAATGCGGTATGTAAGTTGAACATAAGACGGACGAATGGACAGACAAGTTCGTGTGGGTTTTAAATCTCTTTGGGCATTGCGTACGTCTGCAGCCATTTTAATAGCTTAAAAAAAAGGGGTTGTTGACCCTTTTCTTGGGCTAGAAGGAAAGACGATAAAATAATAATATTCGAGGACTCGGCGTATAGTTAACAATTAAGGCCAAAAAAATTATTTCAAGTTATAATCACTGGAAAGGGCTATGCGGCAAGCAGTGTAACTACTTCAAATTAAATTTCTTGACCATTTAAAATTTTACCGCATTCACAAATGTTTCTTTGGGTCATTCTTAACTGTTTAAGGCATCATTTTAACCCAATAAAAAAAATTCATTTTTGAAAAATCTACAATGGCCTTACCCTCTATCTCTAGCAATGCTTGTTTGCTTCGATTGCTTTTAAATTGATATTTATTGCATGGAAAACTGAGGCAATCTAAATTGATAAACAAATCAGGATTTAAAATGTTTTCTTCCGAATATCGTCAGAAACACCCATAAATTTATTTAAGCATTATATACATATATATATATATATATATATATATATATATATATATCTATATATATGCATCAAGCACAACGCTATATATATATATACATACATATAGAAATCACCAAGCATATATGCATTGCTTTCAGTATTGCTGCACATATATATGTTTATATGTGAATGACTATATAATTAATGTAACTAATGTTATTCTTTATACATAAGCTCAGTATGACTGCTATTGTGTAAGTATTCCATTCACTGTACAAACACTTTTATTATGCGCACAAAAGAGAGTAAATGGTATACTAGATTAGGCCTATTTCTTGTGCAACAGAGTAGCAAGCATCAGGGGATTTCAGCTCGACTTTCTTATCATTCTCTCAGTGTCTTTCTGTTTATTTGTCCAGTCGTCCAACTGTCTGCTTGGTTGTTCGTTTCTTTGCACAATCGTCCACTTGTCTGCCTGATCGCCCAATTGTCTGTCTGTACGTCCAGGCGATACACTTTACCTTTCACCTCTCGGTACGCTTGTCCTTTCGCCTGCAAACATACACTCTCAATCGGTCTAGGAGTCCAGAAGCAAGGAAGCTTCTAATGGATAAGCATTATTCCGTTCATTGAAGACAAACTGTCAGAAGACATTCTGAGCTTAAGCCGCTAGGTAGGTATTTACCTGCCACTCTACCATTGACTGTCTTTTTGCGTATCGATCCAGGCTGCCATGTGCCTCTACTTTCGACGGAGCATCAATATGCCCATTCTTTACCATCCTTATGCTCGCAAAAATTATTATAGAAAACTGAAATTCAACCTATTTTTTTTGTAGTTTTATAACAAGAGAAGACATGATACGCCTTCAAATGTTCTCATGTAACAGCAGTCAACAAATTTTAACAACAAGATCTCTCCTCCTCAGTGTAAAGGAATTTTTTATAGATGAGCTGATGCACCTAAAGTTCTTTCACTTTTTTAACTTATGATTTTTTTCTTACGGTTCAAGTGGTTTAGAAGGTGCATCGTGTACGCACTTCAAAGCGTTTTTTTTTATATGTTTATATAAATTTTAGTTTACTTTTCTAGGTAGAAGTATTGGTATAAAAAATTGCAAAAAAAAAAAAAACTTTTTTTTTTTATATACATAAATATAATTTTAAAAGCAATTAAGTGAAACTAATTATTATACAAAGTAAATATATTACAAAATATATAAGAAAATAACTTAAATAAATGTTTACAGCACCTCTAACTCTGCTGAGCATTTCTTTTCGAAAACATTTATTTGCATAATTCTTTTTGAAATCTATTAAATTAATTTTCCAAGAATAAATACAAACATGAAAAATTTCGTTTACTCTTCTTCTTCGTCTTCTTCTTTTCTTTTTTCTGGGACATTGTTTCACCGACGACTCGAAAACTCGAATGCATAAAAATAGAATAACAATAGCAACAGTAATCGTAATGCTCGAGTATATTTGTATGCACTTTTGTTTTCATAATTATATTACTGTACTAGACATTATATTGCGTTAGTTGTTATCGGATTTTGTTTTTCTTTAGTTATGCTTTAAAACAAAAATTGTAATTAAATTCATTTTTGCTTTCACTTGTGCGTTTTTGTTTTTTGTTTGTTATTTTTGTTGTTTTTTCGTTATTATCGTTACATTGCGAAGTATAGCGTATTGTTTTTGTTTACGATAACAAAAACGCATAACAATAGTTATGTATGCAGAGTAAGAGCGAGTGTATATTTTTGCTTTATTTCTCTGCTGTGAAATAATTCTGTTAATTAAATAATAACAAAAACGTTACAATCTATTCTTAGCTATTATTAAAAAGAACGCATACACAAATAATGAAGTTACTCTTGGTTGTTCTTCATTGAAAATTCAGATAAAACTTTACGTAATTAAGGACATAATTTCCATAAAATTTTGTTGATAATCAAATGTTTATGTTTTCGCTTCAACTTGATAAGAAATAAATTTGAAAGCATTTCTTTAAATAAAAGGTAAAAGCAAATAAAAATTCAACATTATATATAAAGACTTTCCACAATTATGCTTTATATAGGAAGTGGTCGAAAAAATGCTCCGACCAGGAAAATTTTCAATGGCGTTCATACTTGGCAAGGCGCCATATTTCATCAGAATATGTCAAAAATTGCGACCTGTAGGTTGGACGTAAGGAAAAAAGACGGACAAACGGACAGACAGACAGACAAGCTTAAATTGAATCAGAAAGTGGTTCTGAACCGACCGATTTAGTAAAAGATGAGGTTACTTCAAGCCTTCCCAACATCCGGACAAACAAATTTGATTTTGCTAAGCACGTTGGTCACATATTGTATGTAATCACAATAAATGGTAGTAATGGCTAAGAAATTGTTTGAACTTCTATATAAAAATAATGCATTTTGGAGAAACACTATAAAGCTAGATTTCAGCGGCTACCTAAAAATATATGGCACAAGTAGATCTTATGTCTCTCTCACAAATATGCTATGAAAACCAAAAAATCAGACTTCAAAGCCATTGCAGAAGTGTGTTATGAAATCATTATAAAAGTAGATGGCAGCGGCACTCGCAATATATACAATAAAATTGAATTCGCAATCATCCTAAAAGTATACCATAAAAATACTCTAAAGCAAATTTTGGAAACCTTGCAAATTTACGAAAACACTATAATAGATGTAAGAGGCATCCCAGAAATATACAGCGCAAATACCGCATCTGTGCATTTGAGAGGCATCCTAGAAATACGCAACGAAAATACTGCAGTAACGGATTTTAAGGCATTACAGAAATATTTGCTATAAAGCCGCTGCAAAAGTAGAATTTGGTCATTCTAGAAGTGCAATAGACCGCCCAAGAACTCGTGTTGATATAAGACAACGTGGGGGAAATATTGTGACCGCTCGTTCGTATTATACGCTACGAGAGGTTCGTATAAGAGTTTAAAGGAATGAGGCTGATTATACGAATGCTTTTACGTCTTAGTTGCAACAAATAATGCAATAATAATTAATATAATTATTAATAATTATATGTAATTAATATAAAAGAAAAGGTAGAAAGTATGGACTGATAAATTTTTATACATTCCTCAATGTTTCAATGTTCCTTGTTCTAAAAAAACTGCTACTGTATATTATGAAAGCATTACAAAAGTACAAAAGTAAATTTCAAAGGCGTCCTAGAAACACGTTACGAAAGCATTCATAATAAAACTAGATTTCCCAAGCATTTCAGGAAAAGTACATTTTAGATGCATCCGAGAAATATACCATGAAAACGCTCGAAAAAGGAGATTTTGCACGTGTCCTAGATGTGTACTATGAGGTTAACATAAAAACAAACTTTAGAGGCAACCCAGAAGTGTACTACGAAAACAATAAAAAGCAATAAAGTTCAGGTGCCTTCTAGAAACACTAAAAGCACACTGTCAAAAGAGATTTCTGATGCGTCCCAGGAACATACTACGAAAACACTAGAAAAAGTGGAATTCACGTGCGTCCTAGATGTATGCTATGAAACTAACGTAAAAGCAAATTTTTTATGCACCCCAAAAGTATACTACGAAAACAACGAAAAAAAAAAGATTTTACATATCACTGCAAAAACATATTTCAAAGGCATATCTGGAATATTCTATCCCAACTGTAGACTGTAAAATGTATTCGAAAAAGAAACCCTGGTAATCTCGTAAGATATTTTCAAAAAGTTGTTCAAACCACCAGATTATGCTTTCTCGTAAATGTTTTGCTCTTGCAACAATGACAGGCAAAAATAAGCCAAAACATATCTAAGTAAAGATCAACACTTGAACTGAGCATATGAGGAGGAGGGAAGCGAGATGATGATTTTTCATTTTCGCAGAGTATACAAGAATGGTTGTAAAAAAAAAAAATGTTGAAAGCTTAAGTTTTTCTTCATTTAATACTTAATTAAATAACAATATAATAGCAATTAAGGACAACATGAAACTTTGCTTGTTTTCAAAACACTTTTTAATTTAATCCATTTTCCATTTTTAAGGTTTTGTTAATTTCCTTTTTACATTATTTACTTAATTAAGGTCTTAAGGAAATTTGTTTTTTTTACTTTTGGCAATAATTCTCAGATAGTAATGATTGTAAAGTAATTAATGTACGTGTTTTTCTTAAAGCTATACATTAAAAAACCGATTAATCCAATATTTTTCTTTAGTGATTTAGTTACATATCTTTTCCCTCTCAAGCTATTGCTAGCTATAGCTTTTTTTTCTTTGGGTATTTGTCTTTTCCAAGTCATTTGTTAAAGTAATCAAATGCAACAAGAAAAATACATAAAAATTGTTACACTACACTATAGGAACGGTATGCTATGTGAAATGTCATTTATGTTTTATGTTTGCTAGCGATGTTGGAAACATAAAACTTACTAGGCGTCAGTAAAGCGTCTAGAATACTGAGACACTCGAAAAGTAAAAGGCATTTAAAAGGCCGCAACTCATTAATACCGGCATTTAAATATATATTACGAGGATACTATCCCCAATAATGCCACCAGAATAAAATCAACACAAAAGAACTCGGAAAATAAAATAAAAAGTCTTAATAAATAAAAGTAAAAAATATAAAAGGAAGCCAAAAAGTAGATTATAGGCAGTGCAAAATTAAGGTGTTTGCTGAAGTGTGGATGCCATCTCTATGAAGACATACACCATAGAAAGATTTTATAACTACTTTATAGCGATAACAACAAGAAAGCACGAATGCGCAAGCGCCTCGCCATTGTGCTAAAAAGACTTTAAAAAAAATAGTCTTTACTAAAAGAGATCAAAAAATAAGCTTGAGACATACCGATAGTGAGTTACACAATAATACTCCGAAGAGAAGGCTGCAGAAGAGTTGCACTACAAAAGTAAATTTTAGAGTACTCCCAAAAGTATGCTATTGTCAGATATCTTTATGTAGCAATGCTTTCATATTAAATTACTAAGTTCTTACATACGAATCGAAATACTATTGAAATAACTGCGAAGCATACGTATTTAAGATGGGATAGTACTTTTCCACTTTCACTTCGTACATCACAGCTATCAAAGCAGTACCTCAAAAAGTAGGTTATAAGGGCAACCGAAAACATAAGCATCTGAATTGAACATGGACTGAAACATAATTTACTTTCTGGTTGTGTTTCGTCTAAGTCTGCGAACCGCTTCAAAGTACCTTGTGGGAGCTTCTGAGGCCGTCTGTCTGCCCCGTTGCGGGGGCATATTCGTTGGACATCAGGCTCCTCAACAAGAAAATTTGTTTCCTCGGGACGTTTCTTTCGCAAAGTTTCTTTACTTACGCTTTTGGTTAAGAAATGTCAAGAGCAAAGAGGTGGTTTCTGTCATCTAATTTTAATTTAACCTCTCAAGACTAAATTTTAAGTTTACTGTAATTAGAAAACAATCCTAGTTTTACGCAGGTGTTGTGCTCGGTTGGCTGTCCAGAATAGAGTAGAGCTCGCACAAGACGGAAATTGTCGGTCCCGCGAGTCGAACAACGATGGCAGTCACCTGATTCGGGATTCCTTCAAGGTTGTCTTTTGTCAACCCTAAACCCGCTGTTTGTCATATTATCTTAACACTAACTCATCTTAACACTTCTCCCTCCGAAACGAAAGACATGTCAGATCATAACGATGGACGGCTTTGACTGCTCACAAATATCAAAATATCAATATGACATTCAAGTTGATTCAAGCGACGGGCTTAGCCATATAGTCTATTCCTTAAAAAAAGAAAAGGAGCCTGGTAGTCCTAGTTGCTTGTGCTCATTCTGCCTTTAACCTTAGAATTTACTTCTTGACCTAAATGAATAATAATATCAACAATGCCTTTTCCGTTATAGTTTATCAAAATTTACTAAATTAGGGTTAAAATAGACAGAACTTACTATTAAAGCAAAATTGAATTGATGTTTAAATAAGAAAATCACATTTAATATCTGAACTAAAGTTCTGCTTAAACCGAAATGTAACCTTTAACTCTACTTTTTATTTTATACTTTTTTTTTTTTTTCTAACCTTAATTGCTTTATGTAATATATCCTAAGTTTTCTTCTACCAATTATTTTCTTGCCATTTCTTTTTTACATCGTTTGAGCAAACTTTTCTTAATAAATATTTACTTTCTAAGGCAGTAAATTATGGTCTCAATGATTTCAAATTCATTGAACATGCACACAAAATGTATATGTATGCACACGTATACGTATAGGCATAAGCCTAGGCAGAACACTTATCTACGTCGGTTGTCGCTTGCTCAATATACAATAGAAGTCCTGTTTACTATCTTGACCTTATTAATAAACAATTAAATGCTGATTACTTTAATCTCTTGAGAATTGATTTGCAAATTGCATTATTTTACTAACAGAATTTTAGGTGAATGTGTTTGCGAAGGTGTTTTAACCTTGGCATAAATGATTAGAAATTCGCAGTCAACGATATGCAAGGAAACTTAATATAAGGAATGGTTAAGAAATTTCGTATAAGCTTCATTGCCGTTTACGTCAAATACACTTGACCGCTGAGAGTGCAGTTAAAGGCGAATGTTTAATTGATTGAAATGGATTTGTCATGTTATAGAGCATATATGTAGATATATATATATACATATATATATATATATATATGTATATATATATAT
>KK502487.1:309351-338136 GCA_000688735.1 Glossina austeni | reverse complement strand
GATATGTATAGGCGTATATACAGATTTATGTGTTTATTAGGTGTTTGCAAAAATTTTGATCACTTTTTCACTTGAACAAGCCATTTATTGTGGAAAATTGCTATAATATATATATATCAGAATAGTTCCCATCATTTTCTACAACATTTTACAATACTTTTGGTAACATGACGATATCATGTCAAAAGAACTTAAATTGGTTTGGCAGCGATCAACTCATCGACCCATTTTCGCACTTCTTCAACTTTTCGCATCCCCGTGCCAGCCAAGCCATGCTGCACAGATCTGAACAAGTGGTAATCGGGAGGCGTCATGCCTGGTGGCTACCCTGGCTGTGGCAGAACTTCCCATCCGAACTGCAACAGTTTATCCTGGACAACTTTTGAAACAAGTGGCCAAAAATAGGGCATTTTCAGTCAACTCGCGTGACCGCTTATAAGCTATTGGACCGAAAACCGACAATTGGGATATGAAGGAGCACCATCAACATAAACCTCTGAACGTGTTTGGTGGGTTTTGGCAACAGATTTCTTCAAATAAACAAGAAAAGTAATGAAATGGGAAGAAGAAGAATTTTGCGCACTCCATGATTAGCTTCGGCGTACAGTGAATAAATCAATATTAAATCAATAAATGGAACGCTGTTATTTTACATACAGTAAGGTCAAAACCATCGAATTCAACTGTTATATAAGGTTGGGGAGCGGAACTATCGGTTTATCCATAGATGTGCCGAAACCTTCACCTCTTCGTGGTGCTCCCTATAAAACATTGACTGCTGCATTATGGCTCTCTTCTTTCCTTTGGTTTTGAGAGTCGCATAGTCAATGACAAAGAAAGGTTTAAGGCTTACTATTAACCTAACAATAGGTTTTTTCTCTTTGGAAGCGGAAGGGGTCTAGTCGGGAGGGGCTTTCTTTTTTTAAAAAAACAAGCATTTCTTTCCCTATTCGGTTCTCTGGGTGTAGGTCATCTAACGATGATGGCCAGCGATATCAAGTGGGCTGGGGCACAGCTGGGTATGTGTGCTGTGCGACGACAACCTTGGAAACATTATTTCCTTGAGAAAAGATAGTGAGGATCTGGCCGTCCGGGACGTGTGGATAGTCCAAAGGCAAATGTGGCTGCGGTCGCGTACAGTATGAAATCACCCAAAGCTGTATAGCTTGGTGTAAGTTCTGGCTTGAACGATAAGCCAAGAAGTTAAAGGGTGTCCACGGGGGTCAGGTTGCCCAAAGTAGGATTGCTCCGGCAGGAAGATGCACACTACCCATCGGAACGCCGAACGAACGCCTTCTTGCCTGACTGCTGGGTACGGCCCCTCGGGAAGTATTGGTGGTGGCTGTGGTTACCCCAAAGTTTCGCGGGGAGCTATTAAAGAGGTGCTTAGATAGGTCTCGGCGCAGACACTTAAGTGAGAATTTGGCCCACACCCATCTTCTATTCGGTACCTCAGGGTAGCGAGGCCCCCTTCAATGGGGATTGTCTCTCTCCCTGATGGCTCCTCAATCAACGTATGACTTGATTGCCGATGGTTATAGGCAACCCATCCGATTAAGGCTTCATGCTAGGTGCGAACGTTAAACACACATACAGAAATCTGTTATATAAGGTTATCTACCCATTTCTTTATCATTTTTACATGTAAAAGTCGATGATCACAATTTTTGCAAACACCCAATCTGAATATAGATATAGATGTGTGCATGTATGTATGTGTATAAATATGTGCATACATGCGTGTATGTGTATGTGTAGGGTTCTATATTGTCATACTTACCGTTTCTGACGTAAACAAGTCAGCATCTCTTCATTGTCATCATTTAAAGGACAATTAAGGCCATGAGCAATTTGCATTGTTAGCTGTAGTGAATAATTGCTGGCTGCCCAATCAGACATAGCCGAACCCGACATTAATATGGCACGATGAAAAAGTCCTTTTAATTAAATATGAAATCGAAATGCAACAACAATATAATTGCATTACTTGACTACTTGTCAACATATATATACACATTACGACAAATACTACAAAGCATAGAATATATCTTACTTACCCGAGGCAACTGGTGATATCATCAGATAATTAACACACGCTGCCCCCGTTGTATGACCCATTAAAGTGACGCTATCCTTGTCGCCACCAAAATAACCGATATTCTCTTTGATCCAATGCAGTGCAGCAATTTGATCTAATAAACCAAAGTTAGCTACGGTGTTCTCATTAATGCTAGGCCTCATAAAACCTGAAGTGGGCAGGAAAAAAAAAAAACAATAAAAACAATAAAAACAATTTTATTGTAATTTTATCTCTTTTATTAACATTCGCAAGAGCTCGCGACTGCTTGCGGCTCTCAACACGCCGCTTACCTAATATACCCAAACGATAATTTACTGTAACAACAATAATTTCACCATAGCTTGCCAATACCGAACCATCGTAGGCATTACCACTATTCCAGTCGAATGACTCGCCGTGAATGTATACAATAACCGGATAGAGAAATTTACGTTGAAACAATGCCGCTGTAACGTCATTCTCACTCGGCACATAAACATTCAAATACAAACAATCCTCATTTTCTGTTTTTAGATAAGGCAACAAACGTGTCCAGTATTTGTAACGGCCTTTAGATAGTTTAGCAGCTGCTGCACTACCACTTGACATCGCTGCAGTGATATCAGGCAATTTCTGCGGACACGCAGATGGTAAGTGGTGAGCCATTTTCAAGCCTTGCCAGGGTAAAGGAGCGCCTAAAAATAATACAAAACAAAAATAAAAAAAAAAATAAAAAACAAAAACGAAATAAAACAATAACCAATGACAACAACAACAACAACAACAACAACAACAATAACAACAACGATAGTTACAAAAATTGAATAAGTTCAAGCAAATACGAGAAAAAAATAAACAAAAATAGAATATAAAGAAAACAGAAAACAACAAAAAAAAGAAAGAGAAGAAGAAAAAGAAAAAGAAAAATACTACACAGTCCAGCAATCTCATTGATTTAGTTTTCAATATAGGCACCAAGTAAATGAATTGCACGAGTTTGTAGACAAAGGCTTGTGTGCTTTCTACTAAAATGATTGCTTAGTTGAATTTAAATTCTTTTTGTTTTGTATTTTCGCTCTTCTTCGCATTGATTTTAGTTTGTTATTCTGTTTGTGTTGTTTCAAAATGATTTCCAAGATAATTTAGATAGTATCAAAGCGCAGGGATTGAATTAAAATTTCATGAAGTATTTGAGAAAAAAATGTAAAAAATTTTTTCTTCTTTGTTTTTTTGTTTTAGAAAAAGAATTTCGTTTTAAGCTTAAACGAACATTCTTTTGATTTTTTTTTTTTTCTCAAATCTGTGTAAATAAACTTAGGATTTACATGCTGTATAACCTTCAAGTATCACATCTGTGTAAATATGTAACCGGAATTTTCCCATTATTCTAACACAACGTATAGAGTATAAGCACTACTTCGGGTCCAAAGGAATATTAAGTTTGTGCGGATGTGTGTAACACCCTGAAGAGCTTGAGGTAGACGCACTTTTTCAATTTTTGAAACGATTTAAGTGTGTCTGTCCGTCCGTCTGGTTAATTTTTTTGGTTGTAATTCTTGAAACCATTAGATGGCATTTAGTACACCGACGTGCCTTGGGCCAAGGCCGAAAGCTATTGGAAATGGTTTACATCGGGATGATTTTTCACCCTTCTCCCAGGCAACCGCTTATTTTGAAAAGTTGCTATAAGAATAACTGCATTAAACGATGTGTTTGAGGACATTTAATGGTGAGTCGTATCTCATCGCACTGTGTTTTGCCTCCTATTTGATAGCTTGGACATCTGGAAATAACAAAGAAAATTACAACTTTTATGTCACACACACTGAATTCGCTGAGAGGATTTTCTCTTTGCCTGAACGATTTAAAAGAAAACATCTTTTTGTTTTGTATCTTAAATAGGGACAAAAAATGGATTTATTTAGAGAATTCCAGGTGCGAAAATTCATAGAGAGCGTGCCATCCGCATTGTCTGTGAGGGTGATATACTATTCACTTTGAAAGTGCAGTAAAACGTTTAAAGCCACAACCTATTAACCTCATTAATCGACTCGGGCTGTTCTGTGTTCAAAAAGTAGCTGCAATTGCAAACAAAGTAACAAAAAGTAATATTTTTTAATGTCATTCGCCCGGCAAAACCGGTTCCCGAGACATTGGAAACATTGAACCGGGGGAGCGTTAACCCATGCGACTTGTCCGGCAAACAGGCCTGTTTCCAACTATCACGTTTTTGCATCGATAGGACACGCCGCTGAGAAGAGCTTCACTTCTTACCAGAACGTACGAAGATGACTCAGTACAGATGACTCAGACAGTTTTTATATGGAGGTATCCACAAGTCGTCAGATAAGGGGGGAAAATGTATATTTTCATACGATACCCTCTTATTTTCTGTGTAAATATTCCCGCTTCATATGTACACATCTGGTTAAGTATGAGTAATAAATTTCCTTGTTGTCATAGAGTAATCCATACAAAAGCACACCATAGACCGAAGAAGCTCATTATGGCGGGTATAGAAAGAGCCAGGGTCATAGACGATGTCCGTTTTGCAGGTTAGGTTAAGTCCGATCGCTTGTTCATTAAAGAGTAAGTATGTGCTGTTCTTTTAGCTGTAACAGTCTGAGGAGGGTCAGTGCGTCAAGTCTAGAAAGCCTCTTCCTCATCTCGCGAACAAGTTAGCTCAGCAAAAGCACATACCTCGATCTCATACGCCTTCTATCCACCTAAAGTGACACTTTCGAGTTGCTCTAAAATTTAATGCCATTAATAGTTTTCCATATACAGACAGAAAGAAAAGTGACGCATTTTATGACCCCCACTATCTCGTATTCGATATTTGAAAGAAATTCCTCGATTCCTCAATTCACTCAATATGTAGAAAGGACTTCATGTTGTAAATATCGTAATTATATTTTTCTCAAACCATATTTTTGTTCTGCTTGACAGCACAGTTTAGGTAAATGTGGAGCTACAAAAATAGACGAACTTATATATATGAAGCGATTTCGTTAATCGCTGAACGTCATTTTACTAAATTTATATATCAAGATCAAATTTCTAAGCGAAAACCGATTTAGCTCGTAAACTGTGACTTTGTCAGATTATTTTTTGTATATATGTGGGCCCACGTTTAAATCGTAATTTTAGTAGGATTTCTTATAGAAACATCATGTTTGCAATATGTATGTACACAGTACAGGCGGCAAGGTAAAGAGTATAAAATGGCTCTGTTGCTTACATCATAGAGCAAGCGTTCATTTTTATGCATGCTACAAACATTTGAAAACTCTGGCTATTAGAAGAAGAAGGATCGCTTTGTAGCAGAACACCTATCGGCGTAGGACGATTTTCTCATGATGGTCTGTAACAAGGCTTTTAGTTGGGTGGACCGACGCCTCAAGTTTTTCTTAGGCCATCACTTAGATTAAATTTTATCAACTGATGTCGTAGGCTGTTAAGTCCAGGATTAGTTCTTATGCTCGTATTAAAGACGGGGAAGGAATGGTTAACGCATTCGGAGGGCTAACAGTAGGAAGGAATTAGAACGACAATCGCACCAACTGCCGATCAGAAGATCATGAATCTGACATTTAATAGCAAGCCCGAATTACAACATTTAACTCATTCAAGCAACCCAATGTTAACTAACGATAATAAAGCTGCTAAAAGGAATTCTATTAGATCAAGTCCACACCTTTAGGAGAACGAATAAACGGGCGTATGTAATACTAGATATTAGCTTATGGCCCCTATTTTCGGTCTTTACCTTGTATTTTTAATTTTTCCCATTCCTTATACATTATGGCATAAATTACCGTTCATTGATGATTCCAGTTTTTGGTTCAGTCAACATTTACACTTCAATAGAGGCATTGAAACTCATCATTGACACATAACACAACAACATGCAATTGCCGTTCGATATTGATCGGTAGCCAATAGTATTTACGTCTGCTCTTTACTTCACAAGATATTTCTTTTTATTTATATTGTACAGTAAAGTGAAAGCAACAAACGTAAATTGTCCGATGACCTAAGGCGACAACGCCTGAATGGAGAGATAGCACCTTTCGATAAAGTACATTATCTCAATATTGAGCAATATGTTTGCATTGTTCAATCTTTTGTAAAATAAAATCACTTTATACCGGAAAAAACAATGCACGTTCAATTTTTCCTTTAAGGCTACAGAAATATTAAAAAAAAAAAAGCATTGTACCGATAAATATGCTTCGTCAAGTATGATTCTCTCTCTCTAAATGGTTACAGTGTTGCACTTTTTTGTGACTGAGATTGAGCTCAAAATCGGGTTCGCTGTACGACATAGAGATCATAGCAACAATTTTACACACAAAAGGGCAGAGGAATAAACACATACGCAGATAAAGTTGTAACACTTTCAACTACGTACATATAACAGATGAGGACAAATGTATCTCTTTGCTTCTTCAAGCGAGTTGTCCCGAAGCATTATTTTTTTTGTTTAAAACCACTCAGACGATGCTTGTTATCCGGTCAGACAGAAGTGAGGAAAGGGGAAGATATAGAGAGGCGGCCCTAAGCGAATGAATGCCGCTCCAATCGGTAAGTAGCTATATAACTATAGAGATTTGAACCTACGAGCACTGACGTGGTAGTCGCGATTATTACCTATTCGTCTACTCTTGAGGAAAGATTGAAACCGAAAGTTGGAAACTAGATACAGGTTAAATGGCAAGATCATGTAGCGACCCCAGCGAAAAAAAAGAAAATGAAACTAAAAAGTCGAACAGTAGCGTTCAACTGCATCTGCATTTTTGTGCAGAAGCTTGCATGTAATTGCCTGAATAAAACCGAAAAGTGGCAGCTGGATACCCAAGGTGAGGATGAGATGCCCTCTCGACTTTGCACGTGCCCGATGCTGATGGGAATGATTTATTAGGCACAATTTTAACTCCCGGCGAAACTTGGCTCTACTGCGAATCACTACAGATTCGAAATTCAGCTTACAAGTGATCCCCAACCGCTATAAGTAGAGCATACGGAAAAAGCATTTAAAGTTATTACGGCTTTTTGTGTCCGGCAATAACGGTTTAAGATAAATTGCTCCAAAGACGGGCCATGTCTTTAAAGAATGAAGAGTCGAGATTGTCTTTTGAGCGGTCTGGAGAAAATTCCACGGCCAACGAGTGAAAACACTGAGAAAGCCGGCCAGTGTTCTTAATGTGTCTGTAGAACAGTTATTGTAAAGATACCTACAAATAAGTCTAACATACGCTAACTTTTAAAGGAATCAAAGATATTGGACATATCCTCGCTGCCCTCATTCGCTGCACGCGATTGAGGACCTCCAGTTAAAGTGAAAACGACGAGAAAGCCAGGCACTCTTCTTAATTGACAAAGAAATTAGTTTTGTCTCTGTAGAACACTTGTCGTGAACATAGCTATACACAAGCCTAACATGGCCCATGTTACGTCGTCCCATCGCGGTGTTTTAAACATATCCCCGCCACCCATGAGTACATGAGCCTTTCGCTACGCGCTTTCGAAATGTAGAAGCTATCGCCCGCATATGCTAATTGTAGTGTACTCCTGCTAGGACGTAGTTAGAGGGTTAAATACTTTTTGCATCCACCGCTTGAAAACACTTAGATCATTGACTGCGTCTTCTACCTGTCCTTTGGTATTTTCAGCTCAAGAGATGCGAATCGTCTATATTGACATCGCGAAAGGCAAGGACGAGTTAATCGTTTTTCTTGGGCGATAAGAGAAAGCATTGCGTTTTGCTGGCGGTAAAGTTTTGTCTATCTCCTCCTACTCAAGTATTATTACAAGGTTTCGATTAATGGTGTCACTCATCCCCCAGTTTTTGCTTTCTAGCTGAACTATGCATGGGCTCTTGTGAAAAGAGAGTGAGTGACACAATGTGCTGTCGCCTGCAGTTTTCATTCGGCCGCAAAAGGTGATTAATAAACACGAGGGAGAGAGAAGGAAAAAAAACAAAGTCCCTGTCCACTCCTATATCTAAGTGAAATCCATCGCTTCTAACCCTTTTCGAATATTTTTTCTTGTTTACGTAACTCGATAAGATGCGACCGAAATTGCTGTCCATGCTATATACAATCGGTTTGGAGAGAAGAAATATGAAGCTCATATATGGAACTCTGGCCTATAGGAATTTCGCTAATTTCTCCTATATAGCTTACCCATAACCTTCAAAAGTTACTCTTGGGCTTTGGAAAGTTTTATTAATGTCGAAGGAAAAGTGTTAGTTAGCACTGACATTGGACATATAGATAAACTTGTACCTGTATTTCTTGCAATGCTATACATTCTTAGATGCTTAGGTTACGAACGCATTGTCATTGTTGTTGTTGTTGTTGTTGTTGTTGTTGTTACGGTGTAAATACCACGGAAAATTCATTGTCCTATTAAAGTTGCGGTCATTGTTGTTGTTGTTGTTGTTGTTGTTGCTACTATTATGTTTTCCGTTCAATTATGGAGAAAGCTTACTCACTGCTGTGGTTAAGCAAACTAGTGAGGTTTTAGCAAACCATAGCAATTGTAAATATGTACGCAATAAGTAAACAATGCGCACCAACCCGCACACCTCGCCCGCCTTTGCATTTGTACAATAGTCTTAATTTTACATATCGTTTCCTTTTTATCACCGTAATACCGAGAAACCAGTGTCAATAGTGAATGTTTTGTTTGCTATAGATCGTAAAGTCAATTAAATGGATGAGTGAGTTTATAGTTTTCCAACTTTTGCAAATATTTAAGATCATAAACGCAAAACACACGGTGGAGCATGATGCAAAATTTAGGTTAACCTCAAAGAAAGCACAAATGTTGCTGTAATCTCTACTTAAACGGCTTGTATGCAATTTTTATGAAGAAAATCGAATTGTGAAAAATCCTTGAATTGATTTCATTTCTAATAATTTTGTATTTACTGGGTTAATACAAAACAATGGCAATAACAATAGCAATGTTCATGATGATGACATGTGCTATTGTATGTATGCACTGGGGGTTGTATCTTGTATTTCTTTTTTCTTTTTTTTTTTTTTGTATTTGTGCTTAAAAAATTTGCAAATTTTCTATTTTTGTACGGTATGTGAAGTAATTCATTAGAATATTATAGTTATTCCTGTTGCTATTGGTCTCGTTGTGTGTGCTGCTGATCTAATGCATATTGATTGAGAATTTTTGAATTTTGTTAAAGGATTTTTTTTTTATTTTTTTTATGCAGAATAAAGTTTCATATAAAATATATATCATGAACCAAAGCACACCCAGTCCGCATAGGTGTGTATTGGGCTTGGCTATGTTTTGTATAACTATATGTACGTATATGTGTTGGGAGAGAAAGAGATATATATAAACTGGGTATGTTTCAAAGCCAAAGTTTGGTTACTACGCACTATGTGCATGCAGTAGATGCATATGCATCTATGTTTACTTACACATTACATACAACCGCAAGCATTTCCCGTTTTTTTTTTTTATTTTTCTTTTTCTTTTTTTTTTTTAACATCTTTGTTATATTTTGTGTACTCAGGGATCTTTTGTAAATAAACAAATGCAAAGCAGTTGTGTATATACAGCAATGATCAAGAAAATAGCGGAGCTTTGAAATGAATATGGAAGGCAAGTAAAAACGCTATGCTGAGATACACAGATTCGTTTAATACAGTTATTCATATAACGATCTATGGATATATGATGTTATATGGGAAGTGGTCGAAGAAGTGGTCCAATTCGAACCGTTTTCAAGACAAGCAGGTTGCTGCGCAAATTTCTTCAAAGATTGAAAGAAAACAAGACGAGTAGAGGGACAGACAAGCTTACATCGATGTAGAAAGTGATTCAGTGAGTGATTTTGAGAATCAATCGGTATAATAAAAGGTGCCTCTACCTCAAATCTTTCAAGATGTTACAAACATCCGTGCACACTTAATATATCCCTCTGCCACAATTTGCGTAAAGCAAATTGTTTATTATTTAACTATATTATTATTTATTTATAATTATTATTTATAATTATTATTATTTATAATTATTATTATTTATTTATAATTATTTAACTATATTGTGAAGTTTGGAGTATTAATAAGTTATTTAATTATTATTTCGCTTATGAGGAACAGCTAATAAATACGGTATGTGATCAAAAACTAACGAGAATTTCCGATATATCCACCTCCGTATGCCATAGGCAACAGTATTGCGGCAATATTCTCGAGAATTACGATCCTTCGGAAAAATGGACCAGAATTTTCAAAATTTCCATCTCTCATATGTCGTAGGCAACAGCGTCGCATCAACTTTCGTAATAGCTCTAAAGCTCAAAAACGTAGTTGCATCAAAGATATTACAAGAAATGTCCAACGACAGATTTACCATTCAGCGTAAGGTGGAGATGAAATTAAAATTGAAATGAAAACTTTTTTTATGCGGTATTCCTCCGTGTGTGTTGAAAAAGTCCACGATATTTTTAAGTTTTTCTATTAATTTCCAAAAAGTGCTCGATGAGAATTTTTACTATATTCTTAACTTGGAGGCCAAAGGATTTTCGTTCAACAGATAAGATCAAGGCGCCTGGGTTAAGATCTTATTGGTATTTTCCGACACGAAAGTTGTGTTTATCGAAACGTATGTTGTTAAGCGATTAAAAGGAATGCAGACGGATAACACGGAGAAGAATGGGGGCAGAAGGAAGATGATGGAGCAGAATCGAGGAGAAGTCCCTTGGTGGGGGAAAAATGAAAAATCGGCTTTAAAGCGAATAGAATAATTATTAAATATTGAAACAATACTTTCGAGCATATTGATAATTCTTTTTAATTTTTGATCAGGACGAAAGACTCAACAGCGACTTAAAGAAGTCGATAGATGATCGAAATTCGAATTTTCGGGCAAAGATTGAAATGGAAGATAAAATCTCCCGATATTTATGCTTATTTTGAACACAACTGTATATGTCTGTGCAAGTGTTTAGTTAGTTTATGTTTGACATGGATCACTTCAGTAATTGCTTTTATATTCGTAACTATGCCAAGTTTTGTGATTTTATTCAACTCTACTAGGAATCCTTCATGTTCGAAACACACATTTCACACACGGATGTATATGCACACACGAAGAGCCATGCATATATACATATATATATATATATATATATATATATATATATAGATATATACATATACTGATATATATATATATATATATATATATATATATACATAGTATAGCAATGTATTCTCTCTAAATGTAATAGAAGTAGAATTCATTATACATATTATATAAGTTCGTATATGCATGTGCGTATGCTTGTCTATGCGGTTGTTGTTTATGTATACGTTGTATTTGGATTTTCTTATTGAGGTTTTTCCCTACACACACACACACATGCACGAACAAACACGCACTCACGTAAATGTTGTGGTTTGCGGTTCTTTTTTAAATATGCACATATTTGACGAATTTCGCTTAACTATAACAAATATTTTGTTGCTTTATCATCACCATAATCATCAGAAGAAGACTTGTAATTAGTGTTTTGCATGTCGGTTTGTTTGTGTTTAGTTGCTGGCAAATATTTACAGAAAAATTAACAGTTTTACAACACTATAGCAATATATGGTCGTATAACTTAGTCGTTCAATGCTTATTGGTTTCCCTATAATTTGTTTACAAATTACTTCACTTTTTAATTTTTTACATTTAAGAAAACGAAAATGATGGACTACTAACTTTTTCCTTTCATTTGTAACGGGCAGAAATAAGTCTTATGACCTCTTCACGTCTCGAATTATAATTTCAACCAAGTCATATATGTCTTTAGGCACTATGATCTCATGTAATTTAATTTATATCTGATATAAATTCTTGTCCAGTGGGAGTAGAATCATCAATTTGATTCGATTTATTTTGACAATTCAATTCAGATTCAAGATTTTGGCTCACTTTCCCTCGATCTTGTCTAACAATTATCTAAGCCGATGTTAGAAAAATCTTCGACTTATATGCTACTTAAAATAGTTTTTATTACTTACTAGTCTAATGGAAATTTCGCCTTCAACGATACTGATATAGAGGATCTTCAATGGAAAGCGTTATTCATTGCTTTAAGTCGTTCTTACTTACTACGTGTACCGTTTTCAGCACAAGCAGAAAAATATATATTTCTTTCTGCAAACGCAACAAACAATTTCTTCAAAGTTACCAAATTCTTTAGCGTGTACCAAAAACGGTGCACGTAGCGTGCAAATGGCATCCATTCAGAGTTAATGCTATGATCGTTTATATATATATTGATCCACATGGACCGTTCAATTTGAACGCAAGAGTCTTATTATGTTTAGAAAACAGTACTATTAGTGGCTGAGCAATAAAAATACGGTAAACCATATCATGGATTAACTTCGTATAGTTGAGAAAATTTTAGCTGACATGATGTGCCAGCATCGCTTGATTTATAAAAAGAAATTAAAAACACTACAGTGGGGTACGATCCCTTATTAAATAACCTGCCTCACCTTACAGTAACTCATATAACGAACCTTTCAAAATAAGGCGTTATACGAAAAGTGGTGGTAAGAGTAATTCGATCAGAACCATCTTCAAGGTCGTTCGTTCTTGGGTCAAGACGGGAAAATTACATTAAGATATCTCAAATATTGTGGCCTAAGGATTGCACGCATGAATACAAGGCGGACAGACGGACTCAGGGACAAACAAGCTTTCTGAATCGATCAGTATGATAAAATGTGGATCTTAATAAGTAAACACAAAAAAATTTTGGACAAAAGCTCTCAATCAATCTCGGTTCCACATCTTGCAATCAACACATTCAATCTAAGACAATAAATTCGTGGAAGGAAACAGACGACGGAATAAGTTTGCATCATTTTAAAAAACCGGAGCCTTACAGTATATTGGTAATAAGAAATCATAATTTGTTCATCTAAAGTAAACGAAATTGTTCAGCAAATACCAAGCGTGTGTTCAGTTATTCTGATAAAATAACTTACTGTTACTTACTATTACTTACATCATACCTTACACTTACATGGCTGCCTTACGTAATGCTGGCTTTAGGTAATACAAAATTCACTTTAACCTATATGTAAATTCTCTTATTCGTTTTAACTAAAAACAATCAATCAAATGATAAAGCAAAAATCTCGAAGTTATGTTCAAAAAGAATTTTAAAATCCTTAATGTAACACAAAAAAGGAAAATATATATATACATCTTCTTAATTATTTTCCTTCTCTTGTTTTTCATAAGTTTATTACCTCAACATTCATATCATAATACATATGATTTTATAACAAAAAAAAAAAAAAAAAAAAGAAAGGAAAACTATTTAAAATTCTTTTTCTCTTTGTTTCTAGTTGTTAACGAAATAAAGTACAAAAATACCATTGACGCCAAACTGATGTCATTGCTTGGTTTTTTCAAAGTCTCCCTGGTGTCTTGAAGTCTTGCTAACCTAATAAAATCTCTCATGCGAACTTAGTGTAATCAACATATTCACAGCAATTGGGGAATTGTGTGCATGCACAACTGTAAAGAAAATCACAAATTTCTCTATATGTGCAGTAAAAATGAACGTACGTATGAGCGAGTAATATGCACTGTACTCGTATGTTTCGAAAAATGTAAATATTTACAAAGCAAATGAAAAGAAAAATGAAAAAACAAAAATGAGTAATGAGTACAAGGTTGAACAAACCACAACCCTGAATATTGCAAGCGATAAAAAGGAAATCTTTACGATACGATAACATAATAAAATAAAACATTAATCAAAGAATAATGAAACAACGGCGACAAGAAGAATGATAGGAGGCGAGAAAATTATAGACATGGTTTAAACTAAATGTGTAATAATAACCACTAGTTGCTTTTGACAAAAGCATTTCGAGTATAAAAAACCCATCTTCATATTTATTTCAAGTATTTCAACAATTTATTATTATTATCATATATATCATGTACAATATGCTCCGTATTTTGTATACCAAACTAATACTAATAAAAATTAATCGATTCGAAAGATACGCTATATAAAAAACGGCCAGAATACGAAAAAAAAGCAACACACTACCAATTTTTCATATGCCCGTCCACCGATATTGCAAGACTAATTCTCCCCGCCTACAATTTTAACTGAACTATTAAATGTTATGTTTTTTCTGTTGTTATCCATAGATTATCACCTTTCATATATATATATATATATATATAGTATGGCTTGAGAGAGTTGGTGTCGACAAAAACTTGCGACTCGCAAAGTAATTTTTTGAAAAAAGCATTAAAGTACCGTCAGACGTCTGAGAGCGGTCTTTGTAAGTGCAAGTCTCTGACGTTGACTTTAGACTTTTAATAAAATGATGTGTTATTTTTTAGCATTGTACGGTATGTAAGAACATGGAACTATGGTAGTTTCTCAATGTCGATAGGTTTTAGGAAGAAACTTATACATTGAAAACCCATTATTAAACGGTATTAAATTTTAATAGAAAACTGTTAAAGATCACTTTTCGAAACACACCACACGTAATAAGGGTTAGTAGATGTTAAGAATTGTATAAATTTTTTGTATTTTTTATCGAAACTGAGTCACTTGATGATTTCTTTCTTTTTTTTTTATTTATGAAACCAAAAGCTTTTATCGTAACGTAAGGTAAATATCTCGTTTGGTTTCATAAAGACAAATTTTCAACTATAAAAACGAAATGCATTTATTTTTTGTTAACTATAATAATAATAATAATAATAATAGCTACGGTTTCCGTGGTATAATTGAAATGAAAATATGTTGTCTTTCGGAGGTCGCACTTCCTTATATCTCTGATATTTATAATTTCTTTATTCTCGCGAAATTTCTTATGTTATTTTGAATGGTATTTAGAGTTTTTATATGAGATATTTATGTGAGATATTTTGTATTTCATGTTCTATATTATATATTTTATAAATATCAACATTTAAATACTTTCATGTCCGTTCATAAATTATTCCTGTTAGTTTGTATGCACTATCAATATCATGGAATAATTTATTCCATGAGAAATATTGCGTGCGACTGTTTCTTGCATTAAAATCGCTGTGACATGTGAAAGTGATTAAAATGATATGCAATTTTTTTTTTTTTTGACCCAAAAGTCACATAGAAAAACTTTCCTAAACTAAATATGATTTATGGTCTTTTGGACAGAATATTGATTCATGCCATGAAAGCATGTATTTGTGCTTACGTACATGTACAATACGTGGATTTTTCTATAAAAAAATGAAAAAACAAGCATTTCAATTCAAACTAAAGAATGATATAAACATACAAAAAGTTCGTTTAATGCCGTTTCATGATCGTCTTCTTAACATCTGCTTTCTTTGAAGAGTAAAAGTAACGACCGCAACTTTGAAACCGAATATACTTTAGAAAGTTTCAGTCTACAGGTATTAGCGCACTTTAATATCACTTAGGAAGTTATAACTTAAAAGTAACTATCCACGCGTTACGATAGATTTTAATACCTTTAAGAAGATTAAAGCTTGAAGGTAACTTACTTAAATTTGTAAGCACTTTATATAGCGTTCTTTTTAAAAGATTTTATTAGAGGATATATCAGATCAAGGTATAAGGTACGTTTAAGAAAGAATATTTTATTATAGTATATTATGCAGTATAATCGTAGGATACATGATAGCATAAGGTAACAGTATATTCTAAGACCTCGTAGAAAGTAGAAATGCAAAGTAAGATACGTAATGTAATTATGATTTCATTGAAAACAAATTATTTGCATAAAGTTATATCTAATTATAACCAGTATACCATAAAGAAGAAACTTAAAAGAGGTTTATTAAGCCGTCAAAGTTATGTTAAGCGAAGTTTTAACAGAACTTATGCAAAAGTATGAACAAAAACAATTATGCCGGAATTTTGTAGTCACACTAACTTTACCTTAATTCCTTCACTTTTGGTGACAACACAAAGTACGATACGACCCAATATTAAACACCTTACACTATTTTGTTTAATACAGTTATTTATATGACATTTCAAAATAAGTCTTTATAGGAGGACTTGTCGCAAGAATGACATAAGCCGAATAATTTTCAATAATATTTTTCCTTAAGCCAAATTTACCAAATTTCATCAAAGTAATTCAAAAATTGCGACCTGTAGGTTAAACACAAAAAACAAGACGGACAGACGGATGGACAAGCTTGGACTTATTCTGAAAGTGATTCTGAAAGAAATCAACACAGAGAGGCGGACAAACGGGCAGATGCGTGTGCATCAATTCAGAACCACTGAATCGAAAAAAGAGTAAAAAGTAAACAATGGTTAGCCATACATCCGCGCAAACTTAGTATACCCTCACATTATAAGTTCTGCAGGGTAAAAGAAAGGAAAGTTTACTTGCCGACTGTGACTTGATATCATAACAACATAACATGAATCCTTGACCAGCATGCTTTTGGAAACACAAATTCAAATTAAAATTCAAGTTCATATTTAAATGAAAAATTTCTTCGAAAACAACTTTTTTCAAAAGTATAATAATGCAATGAATACATATATTAAAAATTTGTTGGGTTTATTTTCATCCAATAAAAATTACATGCATATTTTCTTATTATTAGCCAAGCCAAGAGAGAACAAATAGTTAGGAATTGATAACAATTTTGCCTAATAAACTGAAACATAACAAAAGGGTTACTTTTCCGTTTGTTGATAGGTCTGACAGCATAACATACATGTAGTTGTTGTTAGGTAAGGATAAATGAAACAAAGTCTAAATATAGAAAATATTCCTTTTAATAAATTCTATAATAAGCACGATAGAGATGTTATAACTGATTCAACAACAATATCATAGATTTCTTTATACATCATACCATCGAATCGACAGATATCATGGCAAGGATTCTAAGAGAAGAAAAGTCAATCAAATTCTTTCCCTGCATGGCAAAAGGAACATATGAATAATAAAAGGCAAGGGGCAGAAAATAAATGTATCCTTGAGCATGTATGGAAATGCATGTGAAATACAATTTCTCTTAGAATATAGGTTTTTCAAAAGGAAAGGAAAATCCGTCCAACAAAATAGAAACAATAGAAAAGAGAAATTTAGAAAATTAAAGGACTGAATGTATGCAGTTCAGAGAATTGCATGCATTTGATATTGAAATTCGCATTGAATATTGAAAACTTAGAAAATCTGTAGATATGATGCCATTGGTTAACCGTAAACACTTGCCAAAAACATTACAGTTGTTTGAAATTTTTTTCTAAAGGAAAAAGTATACCGTGTTTTGCCATAGCAGAAAATGTTTATGATTATTTTGAGTTTCGAAATTAGATTAGGTGACAATCTTTTCATTTTTAAACAACACTCTTTCGATCCGATGCTTGTAAAATAATAACTTCAGATTTTTTTATTGAAATGTTGCTAGCGATATGTGCAATCTTATAAATATCTATCATCCTTACATTGTCTTGCATGCTGTTTTAAGTGAAATAATTAATGCAATGAGAGATTTTTATTGCTGAAATAACTTAAACGTTTATGTGGTTATCTTACTTTTTTTAGTCCTACAAATGATAGTAATAATGACATACTCTGTATTGGCATAGGGTAAACTAAGCTGGCCCGAAAGTACGTAACACCTAGAAGAGATAGATCCATCTTTTATCATACCGATCAATTCGCAATCATTACCTGAGTTGATTTATAGATATCTGTATGTGTATATTTTTCTATTTAACCCACAGGTGGCGAGTTTTAAAATATTTGAATGAAATTGTGTACACTAACTTGTCAGAGACCAGGGAGGAGCCTTATTGAAAATAGAATGGGTCGCACCCTTTTTATGTCCATTACCAATACATCGCTGGTTTATGAAATAATGGTGTAGGGAGAAAAGCTTGCGAATTTTTTGATAAAAGTCGTTAAGTAATAGTGCTTTGCTATATTATATTGATGAGAAAAATTTTGATCTAATAGACCCATATTTTGAAACCCCTCCTATACATCCGTAACTTAACTTAACAACTTAACTGGAGTTTGTAGTAAAAACTCAACTGAGTGAAGTTTGTGTGAATGCATGCAACATCCAGAAGGACATGATAGAAGCACACATGTTATTATACTGATCAATTCACAATATGATTCTCCTAAGCTTGTCTGTCCGTTGGTCCGGCTTGTTTTCTTGTGATCAATTTTGCATATATTTAGGTGAAAGTTGGCACATCGGCATATTTTGAACCAAGGGTGAACGCTACTATAAATGCTTTGGATCGGCCCGCTTTTTCGGCCACTTTCCACATAGTATTTTGTTTTGAAAAGTCGTTATATCAATAAATATAGAGTAGGGTACTTAATGATGAGGCGTGTCCCGCTATAGTGTTTTCGCATGTTTTTATTTAAGTTTTAGGGTACAAGAAGAATATCTTAGATATTTTCTTCGAATCATTCTCTTAATTTAATTAATTCTCACTAACTAACACTATTTTACGCCGTTTCTTTTAGTTCATTCATTTGGAAATGTAGAAAGAAAGGGTTAATAATTTCATTGTGTTTGTATATCTGGCTTTGGAATCACAATAAAATCAAAGGAAAACGTTTTGTTTATTTATTTCTTTTGCAAATATAAAGTGTACGTGCATGCAGTCTTATTTATATAGGTAGAGAGACATGCAATGCAATAATGAAATCAACACAACAACGGTCGCTTTCTTATTTCACTTGGTTACACTTTTTAGTTTTTCTTTTATTTATTTAGTTTGTTTTTCCTTTTCGTTCGCTTTGGTTTTATTTTCTTTTAACCTCTGTGACTTCCACGTTGCAAGCAAGCATTGAAACAAATAAGTAAAAATAACTCAATAGCAGTAAAATAGGTAACGGGACGTATACTTGACCTCTCTGACATTTAATATTGCACATACGTAGGAGAAATAAAACGATATATATATTGAGATGCCGCTAAAAGGTACATGATAGGTAATAGTTATGTATATTTTTTCTTACCTGGCGGCATGAAACGGCGACTGCCTATTGGTGACTCAGCGTACGGTAAACCTAGATATTGATCCACATCACGTAGACCGGTGCTGCTGTGAAATGTACGTCTGATACCTATAAGTCGTCCTTGTTTAATCGTAATCTCTTTAGTATATTGCAATTTTTCTGGCACGATATGACGTCGACCCAAAGGAGTGGAATGCTTAAAAATATGCAACCAATCAGTTGAATTAAATGCAGATGTAGTAGATGACGATGATGACGATGATGATGTCGTTGTTGGTTTAGAGGCACTATGACTATAAGTGCTAGCACTTCTTGCTGTTGTAGCAGCAGTAGTAGTAGTAGTAGTAGTAGTAGTAGTAGTAGTAGTAGCAATGGGCGCCGTAAACGCCCGTTCTTTACCTCCTATAATCGTAACTGGTAACAATGATGCTAAAGTGTTGTTGACGTGCAGTTCTTTATGACTATGATTGTCATTACTTTTAGTATTGTTGAATAGACGTAGCACGTTTTGTTTAAAATCAAAAGCCAATGTGTCGCCAACATTTTTCTTATGTTTACTGTATTTTAACAATGACTTGTTATTGATGGGTAATAATATAGATTTCCCTTCATTACCAGCACTAGCATCATCACCACCATCATCATGATCATCATCATCATCATTAGTATTGCTACCACCACCGGTATCGTTATATATTTGCTGTGTCTCTTTAAATGTCTGCTCATGTTGCCTCAATAGCTCTTGTAGTAAATATTTTCTTTTTATAGCGTTTTTCTTTTGTACATCATTCATTTGATTTCGTAAATGGTATACCGTTAAAGCGTTAGTATCTTGATGATCATCATTATCGTTATCGTCTTCGTTGTCGTTTAAATCAGGAATACTCTCCGATTGTATTATTGTATCTTCTGCTAACTCAACATATTCTTCATCTTCTATTTGCAAAACATCTCCAATAACTTGTTTAGTTGTCCCAATTGATGCTGCAGTGCTAGCGATACTACTACTACTAGTTCTTCTTGTTGTTTCTGTTGTTGTTGGTGTTGTTGTTATTGTTGTTGGAATTTTAGTTGAAAATGCTTTGTTTGCTGTTATGTATTGTTTGCTGGCTTCAGTATGTTTGACTTGATTGTCTTGATGTTGTAGACCAAAAAATGTCAAACAAAATAACCAAATTGCTAGAGAATGTTTTCTGCACATTTTTATGCTGTCTTTTATGTTTTTCTCCTTTTTTTCTTTTTGCTTTTTTTTTTATTCTTTCTTCGTTTTTATTATTCTATACCTTTTTTTTTTTACTCTCAGGTTTAGATTGATTCTTATCAATGATGGATGTTTGTTTTTTCAGCTTTACGTATGAGAGAGTTATGCAAGTTTTTTATTTACTTTTTTTTTATGCGCTATTAACAATGCAGTTAAGAGCTTATCGTTAGATCGGCGAAAAACAAATTTCAAGTTATTTTTTTGCTTTATAGTTATTTTCAAATGGAAAATTCAATTCTTTACACGGTGGCAGAGCTTTGTGCTTATGCTTATCATACAAATAAAGAAGCATTACTCTAGATAGAGAGTTAAACGAAACCTGTTTGTGAAATTTCACTCAGCTTTCTTTTCATTTTTCAAATATTTTAAAAATCTATCATTTAATCGGAGAACCCTGTAGCCTTTAACAACTTTTGCAAATTATCCGATATATATTTTTTTTTTTTTCTGAATGGAAAACACTTCTGGGGTCCTAGCAATTTATTTATTCTTTTTATCACCAATCTCTCAGGGAATGTCTCCTATACATCATGCACGTACATGTACATACACATAATAAAGTAAGCAAAGAGAGTAGACTGTAGTCTCAACTTGGGAGGATAAGTACAAAGATCTTTACGGGTTGGCACTCACTATATATTGAGCGACCGCTTAACTGAGTCGCGACGACCAAGTCGCAAGTGTTCGCAGGTTCAAATCTAAGTGCGGTTTAAACATGCTTGATCTTAGCTATGCACACGCATGGCTGCCGCATAGTCGTAGTAGTTAAAAAGTAAGGGTGTAAAGTTACATTTAAATATAACTAGCAAAGGCACAAACCATCTTTTTCTATACAAAATTGTACTAAATCAAGTCTCGGAAGAATTTAATTCAAAGTTTAGTTAAAATACAAGTTTTCGAGGATTCATTTTAAAAAATATGATAGACAAAACATGTCTTTATGTTATTTAGTTAAAATTTGGTATGAAATTTGGTAAAAAAAAACGACGTCAAAAATGAGATCCAAACAGCGAAAAAATGCTTAGTTACTGTCGCTAAACTATGCCTTGCGAAAAGATGAATTTTCTATTAATAACCTCTTCAATTTTGTGCAGGCTACAGTCTTGCTCGAAGAATTTCTACATGGAACTTTGAAAATAACTTTTGTTTTGTTTGTTGTTTGTTGTAACTTTGAAAGTCATCTTTTGTTTATAATACTTTTTAAAAAAATTCTCAAAAAGTTATATTTTAAATATATATCGATTTAAATACTTCTCAAACTTCTTTTAATAGAATTCTGTCAATGGCTTATCAAAATTCTATAAAAAGTTTGGTTCGTGTCTTTGATAGTTAGACATAAATATTCTCTTTCTATCTTATCTTATCTTATCTTATCTTAGTATCTTTACATACTTTTAAGAAGCGCTAGCCGTCAAGCCGACTTATACGAGTTCAATTTTACAGAGCGTAATTAATAATTAACATGCCTGCTTGGTCAAAGCGGTAGCGAGTACTCTGTGTAGCTATCTATCTGCGGCCGTAGGCTGATCGTCATTAAAGTATAGTTTACCGTACAGGGAGTTGAAGCTGACTCTGGTGATTTGATAGTTATGTTTGTTATCTATTATACTACTAGGCGCTAGGCCTAACTTCATGAGCTGTCGACGATCTAGGGTCTTGCAAAGGATTTTAAAAATTCCCGCTAATTATATGGTGGCATGTATCCAATGTGTTTAACTTGTAACAGTGCCACGAAAAGGGGTACGTAGAAAGCCGTGCGATCGTTCTAGAGATGAGAAAACCTATGTTCAGAATTCATTGCCGCCAATGTCATCTATATTTTGTGTAACATGTAAATGTCGCCTTTTGGGTTCAAGGTGGGTCCCACTTTTCTATAACAAATGAAACTAGTCTGTGTGTCGAACTTTTTCTGTGTAACAAGTCAAAAAGTTCAAAACGTTGGAGACTGCGAACGGGTAGACGGACATATGATTGCAAAGCTAGCTGTTCCGGTAGTAATGGGGGACTACTGTCTTTATCTCACATGCACTCCACAGACGGCTACAATAAAGTGTAGTGCACGTGCTAAAATCCTTAAGAAGGCAGATGGATAGACAAAACTTATTTACCAGACGGGCTGATGTTATTTCCTAGGCCACTCTGTACCTTGCTGATCTCCATTGGCCCCTATATAATATCCTCGTTCCATAAAAAAGAGTTAACGCATATCCTACCCATGAATATAAAACTTTGGATTTGTCTTAAAGAGCACTGAAAACTATCAGGAAAAACCATTTTCATTGCTATGTTCAGGATTCATTACCGCCCCCCCCCCCTTTCATCCTTTTTTCATTACCTTTACAAAAGCACCTAAGTATCAATTACCTTAGCGAACACTCGAACCAAGCATGAAGCCAGCTCAAGTTTTAGCAAAGACATCGTTTACGCACGTTAGGCTAACTTCACTTCACAACAGCAAAAAATCATCAAAAAAAAGGAATTTTAAATCGAAATTAAAATTAAATCAGTGAATTTATTGAATCGGAAATTGAAAAAAAAATCTTAATTAAAATGAAATGATTGATATGACCTTGAGAGTAAATAAGACTTTTATTGATTATGCCGCAAAACACAGAAAGTGAGAGAGGGAGAGGGAGAGAGAAAGAGAAAGAGAGAGAGAGAGAGGAAAACAGTAAGAGTAGCCTTGAGTTGATGTTAATTAATTTTATTAAAATCACTCATCCATATACGGTAAATGAATCCTTTCTCTTTGATAATCAATTACAATTTCAAACGCAATCTGTTTACTAATTAATAAACTATGTTGACAAGTATTTTTTTGTTTTTTTTTCTTGATAACGTCACATACATGTGCGTATCATTTTAAATTGGATCATATAAGAGAAGAAATGATTGAAAATTACAAGTAATTAAAAAGTTTTCAATAAGCAAATTATTTTGGCCACTATTTAATATCAATTCAATTAAATTTAATTGAATGAGAAAAATTAATATTTAATTTAATATAATTTTGGTTTTTATTTATTTTGTTTTTTTTGTTTTTATTTCATTTTTCATATATATACTTTTATTGAACTAATTATAGTTCATAAAAAAAATCGTTTATTCTACGTGAGTAGTAAATAAATTTGTTTACCAGTATAATGATACTCGGAAAATTTTATGTAAATATTTTTTGAAGCTAAATAAATAAATTGCGCAAATACAGGCGTATTATTATTAATGTATTTACATAATATTCACTAATCGAACTAAAAACATAAACATTATTATTGTACTTAATATCGTTTTGTGAACATTGAAAATATTTTTCTAGTTTTAACGTTTTGTACGCGAACTTGTTTAACATATTTGTTAACTACTATAAGCCACACATTAGCATATGTTTTTTGTTGTTGTTGTAATGTGTACGCGGAGTTTGTAGTGATTGTGTAAGCATTAAAATATTGTAACCCGGTTAGTCATGATTTCGATAAACATGAATATGAGAGTGTGGATTTTCCAATATCTGTCCGTCTGTCATTCTCATTGAATTCTCATTTTTCAAGTGGAATGTTCTTTGAATGGTGTTTGACACTTTGCGGTCAACGAAGAATTAGTAAAACATCTCTATGGTTTCTTCCCAGTCAATGAAAATCTGCGAAGTTAGCCCTTTTTTATATACTGCACCACCAGCGTCACAAGGGCATGTTAAGTTTGTGTGGATGTATAAATCAGCCAGTAGAGCTCGACATAGACTCATCTTTTACTCTATCGTTCGAAAAAGAATCATTTTCTGACTTGATTTAAGTATGTCTGTCCCGCTGTCCAACTAGTTTTCTTCTGTTGAACCTACAGGCAAGGTGCAATTTATGAGATTTTTTAATCACATTTGATACACTGACGTGTTTTGACTCAAGAGCGAACGCTACTGAAAGTGGTGCTGATGAGGCCACTTTTCCGGCCACTTTTCCCAAAATACCTCAATTTGAAAACTCGCATAACGGTGTAAGAAATTTATTGACGGACGGTGACTGAGTATAGTGAGTTTAAGATAACTTTATTTATTAGAGTTTATGAAAGGTAATACGTATGCCGTCATATGTCGCATTATTGATGTGTTATTATATCAACTAAGAAGAATACATTTGAAAGCTTTTAAAAGCTTATAATTAATGGGTATTTTCACTTGAAACCTAAAAGGATTTGTGGAGTTTTAATGGAGTTAAACAATCAGGTCGTTGTAACCGTCTATCCATCCATACGCCCGTCCATCACACTTTCAGCGGCATTTATGATTGTCCCCACAAAACCAGTTCTAAAACCGTCAACTACGATTTCACATTTTTTTGTTGGGATTAGTATAACTTAAAATTTCATTGGAATCGCTCCATTGGTTTGCCTATAATTGTAAACGTAATGGATTTAAGGTCTTTGAGGTCGTTTCATTTTCTCAACTTTGGAGTACCGTCTTGTAATACAATTACTCCTGGGTTAAACCATTATATACAAAATGAGTACATTATAGCCGGGCAACACCGGGTTTGAGATACCCTACACTCCGCCTAGTATAATTCTCCAATCATTTTCGTGCAGATTCATGGGTTTTTCTACCATTGTACATGTAATAGATTTAAGCTCTTTGAACTTCACCAATAAATGCCCTTTACCAAGTCCAAAAACTTCGACCTACAGATTAAACACAAAATTACGTAGATAGAAATTAGACGGACATGCGAACAGACATGCGAGTAGACATGGTTAAATCGACTCAAAATATGCTTCCGATCATTCCAGTGAAATATGGTATAAGAATATCCTTCTGTATGTTACATACGTCGGCTCAATCTTTATTTACCCCGTATCACAAGTAATTTAGGGTATAATGATATGATTACATACATTAACATTAAACACTTTTGTAAACTTAACACAGGATAGAAAAGAAAGATAGGTCTAAATCGAATATAAAATCTCTTCTGCTTTTATAATTAAGGTACCAGAAGGGGATAATGACTAGAAATATTTCTAGAGGCGACTCTATAAACTACATTTTTTTTCTCGAATGTTAATAGCGAAAAATTTGTTTTGCGTTTATGTCTCCAAATGTCCCCCCCCCTCCTCCCCCCCTTTATATTAATTTTACCATCTCAAAAGTTCGTTCGACAAAACAAGTTTCAACTTATTCCTAACATAATGTGCAAAGACTGTAGGGTTTCCAGCACAGGATTGGGTTGAATCTTGAATTTCCTCTTTCGGGTGAAGTTCGAAAATCAGTTAAAGTGAACTGAGGTTTCGAGCTTGTTTAAAGGAACATATTTTATGTATGTATGTATGTATGTGTGTGCATATGCGTCTATGTATGTAAAAATTCTTGGAAAAACAGTGCTGCCAAATTTTATAGAAAATACGATTTCAAATATATGCGATATACGACGCGTAATACGGGCAAATAACTCATATGTCCTTTCTCTAGCGAACAAATAGGCTAAACAAACTATTGATGATGGAAATATACACGATATACAACATGTACTACACGATATATGAGTAAATGACTTGGATGCCCTCTCTAGCAACTAAATATACAAACTATTGATGATTCAAATATATACGATATATAACATGTACTACACGATATATGAGTAAATGGCTTGGATACTCTCATTAACAATCAAATATCTTACACAAGCTATTCGTACATATTAATATACTTATATTCATTTTAGGCCCAACATAAATGAATGTATTTTTTGCATTTGATTTACATTAGAGTGGCATTATTTCTTTTCTTTATTTATTTACTTTTTTTAAGTTTTCTTCTCCTATAAACTTTTTTCTTTAGTTGAGCCATAAGTTGTATTTATTTATTTAGTTTTTATTTTTTGTTTTTATTGTTTTGAATGACTCTTCAGTTTGGCATTTTGTTTTGTAGCTGCTTGGCAGTAAAATAGTGGGCCACACAAAGTTATAAATAAAGCTATTTATGCGTAGATATATTTATAAAATTTGTATTTTTTTTTTATTTATTTTTTTTTTTTGTTTCTAACACATATACATATTTTATTTATACCATGTTTCTGATTAAATTAATCTACGAAGTAAATAAATTTGGAAAGGAATTCGTAAAAATATATCAAAGTTACTTTTATTGTAAAAAAAAAAAAAAAAAAAAAAAAAAAATAGAACAATTAATTTTTGCATTCATAAGTAACAAAATTAATGGCATATTAAATTTATCATGTCATTCGCAACAGACCAGAATATGCAGTAAAAACAGACTTAATACCTATCAGACACATCTGTGCATCTAATCACAAATTCTTATATATTTCTGATTAAATTCTACAGACCAAGCTTAGAAAATGGACTTGCCTATCTAAAAACAAGCTGACAAGTTTGAACGAAGACCTATAATGTAAATAACGTTCCATATATTTGGCATATAGAATATATTATAATTATCTGTGAAATCATCATTTTCTAACGTGACTTGGCAGCACTTTACAAATAATTGGCAAAAACTAGGACCGTATTTGTATACTGTGTGAATGAATGGATGTCCAAGATCTCCTTTAAAGAGTACGCAAACTTTAGGTATGCATTTATGGCTACCTCAACATAGTCGTCCTTTATTGAATTGTATTAGGAGGGCAATCCATACTAGAAGGTGAAAAGCGATAAAGCAATCGTCCCTTTGAATTGATTTAAAATGCCATACCGTATCTAGAATCATGAAATCTAGAATGATGATCCTCAAATACTTGACATCTCAGGACCACGCATTCATACAAAATATGTTTGGACGTAGCCGTATATTCACAACACTTGCAGAAATCGATATCTATGATATCTGCATTTTGCAAATGGCAACTAAGCGAGTTATGTGCCGTCAAGAAACTAATGAGCGAGGGTAAATGGCCCCTTCGTAGCTGCCTTAAATACTGTGATACAAGGGGAGATTTCGTAAATCGTGTTGGTTGCCCTTGCCCTGCTGCGCTATGCTCCCAACGGCTAGCTGACTTCTCAGTTGGCCATTACGGTATCAGTCCTTTAACATAGCTGCTTGGCAAGCCGCAGAAAGGTTCGGCAATTCAATTTTTTAGTAAGTTGTAAATTCTACTAAGAGGTTGCCCTGTAGCCGAATAGACAAGAGTCGCGACTGTTAGGTCGGTCTTCGCAGTTTCAACTTTCAATTCGGTTCGATCATACTTGTTCGTAGCGAAAAGCTCAAATTGAGCACAAACCCACTAGGGAATGTCCTCTATATGTGCCACAAAGAAATGCGCAAAGGAAGAGAAACACGGGGAAGCGGCTGCAGCCTAGTGTATGTTGTATCCAATCGGTAATTGATGAAGACGAGTACTCTGTGACCAAAGTAAAACCTACCGCACCGAGTTTTGAACACACAACCACTACCACGCGTTAGCCGCGATTCTTACCTACAAGACTACTCATGCGGCTGGGTTCACTTCCTATCTCTCTCCACACTACGTTGTGGCCTTCAACGTGTCACATATGTTGGGATTATTTCCTAAATGATTGGTCATATATATAAAAAAAAAAAAAGAAATAAAAAAAAACATATTTACATCTATCACGGAAGAACAAGTGTGTATGTGATCTTCATGCTTTTTGCTTGTAACGTTCATAAGTATTTGTTAGGGACTTTATATAAATAAATCTATGCATTCTATGACGCTACGTTGATCATGAGATGTTGCGTGCCTTTATTTCCTTCTACTTGTCATCTACGATTCCAAGGTGTACGGTTGCTCGAAATGACATGAAAAGAATCATGATACGTGCTCTTTCAGTTGATAGCTATTCATCAAGTTTTGAAATGGGCGTGATCTTCTCACAATGGTGAACGAACTAAAACTAACACTAGCGCTGACTCTGATCAGAAACCCGATGCACATATTTACTTATCCTGCGGGGGAACTTTCATTGGAAAATTACGCCTACTTAGACTATAAAAAATTCCAAGTTGGATCAAAATCTGCAGGAGGTCTGGCCATTAAGTTCACTGGGTTAAGATCACCAACAACTTGTAACTTTAGCGGATTGTTTGAAGGGTAAATGGTGTAAATGAACTTAATATTCTTTCTTTGTTTCTTACTCTAAATGTGATCAGGGGATAACCCTTTTATTCGCTTTACGCTTGTGGTTAGAAAGAACCGGGAAGAACACTTGGGATATGGACTCACTCTATACCCAAAATTGCACAGCACATTTTAACCACAAAATAAGATCCATATTAAATTTTTTGGGTGCAACCAAAGTTTAATGTTAGTGCAGTGTCCTGTCATTTTAGACTTAAGAGATGACTTTAACAGATGTGTTGCTTACCCTTCATCAATGCAATTTTTCATAACCATAATCTAATGAATTCAGTATGTTTGCTATTGCGCTAAATATAAGCAAAAAAAAAAAAAAAAAAA
>KK502487.1:273765-308933 GCA_000688735.1 Glossina austeni | reverse complement strand
TTTTTTTTTTTTTTTTTTTTTTTTTTTTTTTTTTTTTTTGCTTTTCTTTTTGGCACGCATTTTAAATGCTTTATTAGCATAAAAGAATTTTGAGGTTACTGAACTATTTCTATTTGACGTTTATATGTAATAGGATGAGTGCTGATAACAGTGTTTAACAATTTCATTGCATTAAATGCGATTTGAAAGGATTTTTATTTTAAAACAAAGAAATGCGTAAAAAAGTTAATCAGAGCAGCGACTCAGTATGTAAACTTTAGCGAATATTTTGACTTCCAATGAAAGCATTTTTCTTTAAAAAATGTTTACCATTAGATGATTTCTCGTTACGCAAACTTGGACCTGACGTGTATATAGAACACTAAAAAACTGTTTTGGGATCGGTTGCTTTCAGTGGAATATATTTGCGATAGAGTTCTTCTTTGTATATTACTTAGCTCTGGTACATGGTACATACGCGATAAATCACTTCTCTAGATAAACTCGGTTAACAGTACAGTAAGTACTGTACAAAATAATTTATAAACATAAATATTTCATACCTTAACATTTATATTTATTCAGAAAAAAGAGCAACATGTTGGACTAAATTAATAAATTTTCTTATGCAACTCTTCTTATAAGTCAATGGAAGTGAAAGACGCCTTATCTAAGGGATGTTCCCTACATATTTGACAAGGTGATGGTCGGAAAGACCTGGGAAGACGCCGCAGCTTAATGAAAGTGTGTGCGATCGGTATGTGTTATGCCGACGGGGCACTCACAAAGGTACGACGGGGTACGCTCTACCGCATTGAGATTTGAAACTGACAGCACCGTCTTGATAATCACGGCTCTTAGATATCGACTTAGATATGCTTCATCTAAAGAAGGCATAGGCGGCGAAAAAATGTCAATACCTTAACTATCAAGTCAACCAATTAGACCTATTTATCAATGAGACCAAGAGAACAAACAATGTTCTAAGGGATGCTAAGCTGGTGATAAACTTTAATTTAGGATGATGGGACCTTATTTTAATATTTGTCTTGTTTTCGCTTTATTGAATTAATGATTTTCGTATTAGGATTTTCTATATTCTTTTCAATGCATTGAGAAGATATCTAAAAGGCAGCACCATGATGGATTCTGTTAAGCACATCCTTGATGTTGGTTGCGTTAACATTACAACAAATCAATTCTCCTCTTTTCGCTAAAGTTGCTTACACTCCAGGGGCTAATAAAACGATACGCCATTAAGGTCGTTAATGGCCTTTTTGCTGCAGGTACATAGGTTATAGGAATAGTTAAACTCTGGGATTTTATATTTTCCAGGCTAATAGGGTATTGAACGCACTGGCTGCTTACTTAAGCTTATTTGCTTTGCAGTTTGCCGATCTAATAGAACCTTAAAGCTAATCTTTTCTAACCTAATCTAAAGTAATTTACCTAATATTTATTTAATATCGGAACGGGGTCTGCGTTAATCTTACATAAAACTCAATCAGGTCTTGGCTAATGAGACCCAACACTAAACAAAGCTAGCCTGATCTAATCTTAGTATTATATGCATGTATATATATATATATTTATCACTCGACCAGATCTTGGGCAATGTGACCTAATTTGAATAAAAGCAATTTCACCTAAGCTAATATCAGCCTAATTTAAAGTTATATAACACTACGTAACTCAACCAAATATTGCCTAACCCAACTTAACGTCAACGAAAGTAGTCTACTCTAAGTTAACTGTGGTTTAATTGAAACTTACGTAGCCTTACGTGTGCCTCTTGCGAAATCTGGCTTAATCTGTTCAAAGGTAATCTAATCTAAGCTAATTGGGGTCTAATATAACTTTATATAACCCTATATATCTCGACAAAGTCTTCCCTAATCTGCGTAAAAATGATCTGATATAAATTTAATATGGCTTTCCTTAACTTTTTGTAACTCGACCAAATCTTGCCCAATCTAATGTAACCTAAATAAAAGGAATATAACCTAAACTAGTTACAGTTTAGTTTAACCTTACGTAGCTTAATCTACCTCGAACAGATTTTGCGTAAACTGGCACAAAAGTAATCTGATCTAAGATAATTGCAGTTTAATTTAACCTTATGTAAATCCAGTTCAGTTTATCCTTAAGTAACCTCGACCAGGTCTTACCTAACCTGACGTAACCTGCACAAAAGTAATCTAATCTAAGCTAACAGCAGCTTAATTCAATCTTAGGTTACTTCATATAACTCGACTAGATCTTTTCAAAGCAGATTTAATCTACCTAAACGTAATCTAATCTAAGCTAAATGCTGTTTAGTTTAGCGTTTTGTAACACTACATAACTCTGCCAAGTTTTGACAAATCTGATTAAACTTAACCTAAGCCCTTATGCTAACATAAACCTAATATTTTTTTAATATAAATCAATATAACCGTGATTTTCAACCTAACCTGGCATCTGTGATTACATAACCTAAACTAATTTCACCTATTACAAGCTTCGACATTCGTGTTACGCTGCTTCGCGCTTTACTTTAGCGCATTGGGCTTCAAATAATTCTTTCCTAGTATCGATATATTGATGGCTATTATTTTTAAAGAATTTCCAATTAAAAGATTTGCATATTTATATGAAAGTCGACAAAGACTTTCTAAGAAAAAACATACAAGGAAAAAAATCCTAACGATGATTGTGCCAATCATTCATGTAATTGATTTTTCGGACTTTGGAATGCTACAATAAAAAAAAAAAAAAAAAAATTAAAAAAAAATAAAAAAGCCTTTTATACAAATTGACGTACCGTCATTGAACTTTGCCTGATGATGTCAACTTAAATGTAAATAAAAAAATGTTAGAAAAAAAAAAACCAATTTTTCTACGATGACTTAAATTCGACCAAAATTTTTTACCACATTTTTAAAAAAAAAAACTGATCTATTTTTATGTTCATTCATTTATTGAAAATTTTTTCCAAATGGAATATTTGTTCTTTTTTGTTGTTGTCTTTTTTAGGCATTTTCCACTTTAACACATTTTTCAAACGGAGATGTATATGCATATTGAAGTCTTTCAAAGCAAATTCATATTCATTTTGTTTATTTGAACAAATAAATCATAAAAATTTCCCATCAAATAAAAAGCTTTCAGTACATTACACTCACTCTTGCTATGTTAGATTAAAATTTTGTTGCAAAAAAATAAATCAATAAATAAACAACGAAAATGAAATAAAATCAAATTAAGCCACTTGAATATGTTTGACGTTGAATTAATATTCAATTTTTTTTCAATAATTTCTGAATAAAAGTTTTTCGGTGTTTTTTTTTTTTCATTACAAAACAAATAAACAAATGTATCACACAATACAATATATATATTGATAGAGTAAAGGAGGAGTTTTATAAGCCATGAACTGAAAACAGAAAACAAAATAGATAACATATATAATAAGTATCGATTAATAGACAACGAATTGACGGATAACGGGTAGCGTATAGTTTGAATATTCAATATTTACACAAAACTTTGTTATCTTTTAAATTTTTTATTTTAATTATCATCGTTTTGGATTTCAATTTATTTTTATGCACTACACCATTTCAGGTTCAGGGTACATTAATTACGTGCGGAAGTATGTAACAACTAGAAAGATAGACCCATCGACGATTCCAAATCCATCTGCCCGTCTGTTCGTCCGCCAATCTGTCATTCTTTTCGTCCGTTCGTCTATCTGTTCGTCCAAATTCGCTGTCAATCCACAGCAAGGTCTAGTTCTCTAGTATAGCCATTGGAACATAATAACATTTTCGCGGCCTTTCAAGGAAGTGTATCTGTACGCATACCTTTTCGTATTATAATACCGAAACGAGTGAATAACTGCATTAAGTGGAGTGGTGTAGTGTCGACCTTGCCCGACCACAATGTTTTTGTTTATTTTTATTTTATTTATATTATCTTTCAATGGATAACGGATAGCAATCGTTTTCAGAAAATTTATAATTAATGAATGGATGTTCATTAATGAACATCAAGTAGCATTTAAATCCCAATCTGAAGACTTCATATTTGAAATTAATACAAATTAACAGTTAATCTTTTATGTGCAAAAATTATTGCAAGCATTTTAAGTGATTATAAAATACTTTAATATTTATGCAATAACTTGCATACCGTTCAGTGATTATAAGAGGTATTAGATCATTAAAGATGAAATCTGCAGAACATCAAGTTTTTCACTTCACCGATTTGAACTAAATAACGAAGGTAGCGTGTGTTTGTAAACTTTAATTTTTAGTATGTAGTAGGAGTTTCTGAATAAACTTAGCGCTTGTAGAAAAATAATTTCAAGGATCCGAGATAATTTTGAAGGGTCCTTACAAGATTGTTAAAGCTTTGCCGCAACGCAGATGTGTGTTAATGGATGGAGTTGTGTCTTAGTTTACCGTTTTTTTTTTACAATTTGTGTTATAAGAGGTATTAGATCATTAAAGATGAAATCTGCAGAACACCAAGTTTTTCACTTCACCGATTTGAGCTAAATGAGTGAGGTAGTGTGTGTTGGCTAACATCGGTGTTGATGGATGCGGTTGCGTTTCAGATTACCGTTGTTTTACAGTTTGTGTTATCAGAGGTATTAGGTCATCAAAGTGGGAAATCTGCAGAACACCAAGGTCTTCACTTCACCGATTTGAGGGAAACTTCAACATTGTTGGTTTGCTAATATCTAACTTCACCGTGTACTATGGAAAAACTTTGTGAGTCAATCTGACGCTTGCATAATAAAATGATCATTCTAAGAAGGGGGAGGGGGTCCTCTTTTTATGACATTTGAAAGTTCTCTTGATTGGTAGATATCTGTCGGGAGATGTGGATGAGTTTCAAGCGAGTCAGATCTGCTATGAAAAAATACGAGAAGCTAACACTATACAGTGATTGGTAACTTCAACTGCAATTGAAAGTATGGCCAAACTGTGTGCAGTCAGATAATAAGCGTAAGGTTTTATGTGTAGGTAGATAATAACATAATATAAGCTTAGTTTAAACGAGAATGTCAGAGAGTCCTGACTAATGAAACGAAATATTTGAAAGGATTTTTTTTACTGCTTACACTCAATGCTGCTCAATTGTTTGATTGGCTCTTAATCCAACGAATAGTGCAACAAAATTCTATAGGCCAACAGTATAATTAAAATAATGCTTCGGATAATAATTGAGGCGATTAATGTCAAGCCGTCTTCGTAGCCCCATCATTCATATAAATCCTTGCTAATCTAATCCAAGGAATATATCGTCATCATTATAACAATATATATAAGCTTCTCTCCCCTAATCAAGGTAATCTCCTGCGTACTCTCTCAGCGTCTGTGAACTATTAACGTAACATAAACATAGCATACTAGCACTTTCGAGCGTACCCAAATGCCCCTTTCTCCCCACCTATGCTCCATCGAAACAACTGCCATGCCTATCCGTATAGGTGTAGCTGGCCAAAGAAAAAAAAGCCAACACGGTGTTACTAATAGCAAACGATGCAATGGAAACATGAAGGTATGCGTCCCTCCCAAAAAAGAAACACACGAACCAAAAATATTTATATAGTAAGTATAAAGTAAGTATAAAGTATAGGCATAGCATATAGTAATCGCCACTATCCATTTAGTTATACTATGGAGCAGACGTGGTATAACGGTATATTATCAGTGTATTGCTTTCTGGGCAACATCGAGTAGGACTTGACATAGACTCACTTTTTATTTAGATTCATTTTCTGAATCAACTGGATTCCTATATAATTATCTTTTGTCTATAAGTCACCCTACGAACTTATTGAGTCATGTGTTCAAGGTAAATTAATTTTGCAATGCTGGGATATAGGTAGGTAGATATAGGGGAATGGAGAGCAGAGTAGAGTAGAATAGAGGCATGAAAGTTTTGTTATAAATAGCAAGCTTGACAAAGATACTAAGGTGGCACCTTGCTAACCGAACTCAACATAACCTATCCCGATTCATCTGAGTACCAGATTTAACGAACTTCGTCTCACAATTTCTAATACAAACTGACGAGCGTACCTTTTCCTTCTATCCTTCAAAGTTTTCCAAATCGAAAATTGGCTCCGGGTTAGAAAATTGCAAAGTTTAACTAAAAAAATAAAAAACCGGACACTTTATATATCTCGTTCCATTTACAAATCACGTCTATCTTCGTTGATGTAAGGATTTTATTGATTAACTTAAAAACGCATGTACACATGCATATGCGTCGCTATATCGCGGTAAAAATATTTAATGCCTTCCATTTGAATTTTTATGAGATACATTTTGTCAGTTAATTTGTACATGAGTTGAACAAACAAAAAAAAAAAAAGAAGGAAAATAAATAAATAAATAAATTGAAAACAAATTTGTTTTCTCCTTCAATTTTTCATTAAATGATTTATGACGCAATCCGCAATCAATTTTCTTCTCGTTATTGCATTAAACGTTTGAATAAGTGCCCCAAATAAAGAAAATAAGTGTCATATACACACACACACAAACATACATAGGTGTAAACAGTTTTAGTCGACAATAAATTGTTTTTGTTTTCATTTCATATTTTTTCTTTCAAAATCATTCTTTCTTTCTTATATTTTTTTTTTATTTTTTATTTTTTTTTTTTTTTTTAACGAATTTCTATATGTCGTGTGTCAAAAAACTTTTCTTTCATTGTATTTTTGTTTTTCAATTATTCGTTTTCTTATGAAGACGCATAAAGGGAAGAAATTGTATGGGAGAGCGGGACGAAGGGGGAAAGGGAGAAAGTGAGAAAGGGAACTTTGCATAAAACTCTTATACAGATAGAAAGCGTTCATAAATTTCAAACATTTTGACATTTGACATTTACGTTTGCTTTTTGTCATTAATATTGTTGTTGCTGTTGTTGTTGTTGTTATTGTTATCGTTTCCATAACATCATTTTATTGTTATTTTTATAGATATTTTCCGCCTCATATGTTCTTTATTTTTATATTTTGTTGTTGTTGTTACCGTTAAAAGCATTCATTTGTATTTTATTTAATTTTATGCTTATATTAATATTTTTTGTTTATTTTTAGCGACATCGTAAATTTCTTTTTAATTAATATTTTTATGTTTTGTTTTGTTCTATTTTTTCCTTTTTTTTGTTTTTGTTATTATTTTATTTCACTTTCATTTACGAATTCAATGAGCTCTTCCGCTGTATCCGTACAACACGATCGATAGTTTCTTTACAACTGAAAGGTGTAGAAAATCATTTTCGAGGAGATCTTTTTCATCTGTGCTCTGCGATGTGCTCTGTGTAAAAAGGAGCACATTTTAATTTTTTTTTTTTTTTTTTTTTTTATATATATACCGATATACAGTAATACTGTATAATGATGGGGGAAAAAATTTTTATTTAAAATTCTACCAGAAAAATTTCGACAAGTTTACTTGAAGCATGAAAAATAGCGAGAGAGATGATGATCATTACAAAGATTTTTAAGAAATGATAGGACACTTTAAGCGGATATGTTGTACGCAGCAATTTATCCCTCACTCTACACTGTAAAAAAACACTTGAAAAGAAAAAAAACTTCCACCTAAAGATGATCTTGAAATTTTAATTGCGATCAACTCTGCGCAAGATGTCGGAAATATTTTTTTTCTTTCTTCTTATACCCTATGTCACTTCTCGTATAAAGGCACATTATGTTTGACGAGACGATCTTCAAATTACAGTTGCAATCAGAAGAACGCAGCTCTCCGCGCAAGATATCGGAATTATTTTTTTTCTTTCTCCTAATACCCTATGTCGCTTCTGGTATAAGGGCACATTACGTTTGTGCCAGAAGGACTTGAGGCAGACGAACCTTTTATTACAGCGACTAATTCAGAAAAATTTTCCGATTCTAAGTTCATTAACCCATCTTCTTTTCTCGTGCTCAACGTATAGATCGCTATATTTCAAATATTTTGATGGAACTTGGTCCAAGGACGAACGTTTTTGAAAATTGTTCAGATTTACCCACATAACGCCTTGTTTAGAAAAGCGATTTTATGAAGATATGTAATGATTGAAGTGATGTGGAGTAGTGGTGGACATTGCTCCACTACAGTGTTTTCACAGCACTAATGCTGTTGCCTTCTTTGGCCACTTTTAAAAGTGTCAAAAAACATTGCGTGCTGGACAATTAAAAACAGTAAGGAACAAATAAGAAGACCAATAGACAGTGTTGCGGTTAGATGGAGAGGCGGTTGGATAGAGAGACAAATGAACGTAAAAGTCGACCAACCAAGGAATGAACGGTCAGAGTGAACATGGGAGTGACATGAATACGAGTAGGCATAAAGTCCAAGAGTCCAAGGTTAACGAGCGAATCAACATGCGCATGAAAAGTTCGATGGTGTATGAAAGGGGAAAATAGCTACATATAAAAAAAACAAATGAACGGGGCTGGGGGCTGGGAGAGAAAGGGGCTGGGAGAGAAAGGGAGTGGGAGAGAAAGGGGCTGGGAGAGAAAGGGAGAAGACGTAAGGCAAGGAGATCAAGGCACAAGAATGCGTTGGCATGAAGATGCTAGTAGACGTGAACGATTACCGACAAAGGAATGGTCGGACAGAGGAATGACGACATGAACATGAACAGGTACACGAACGATTATTTGGGTAAGGGGATCAAAGGACAAAAATGCGAATGCGTGAACGTGCAAGTGGATGTGAAAGTCGATGGACAAAAGAATAGATGGCCAGAGGAGTGACAACACAAGGCACAAACATGAACAAACATGTGGGAACAATAGGGCAAAGAGATCAAGAGGTGAGTTGACAAAACAAAAATTAAGAATATTTCTGCAGCGTTAGAAAATCTCTGATGCACTTTATGGGAATGTTAAAAGACATAGATTCGATGGGTAGTTTCATGCTAAGATAGTGGATAATAAAATCTAGATAAGTGAATTATTTAATATTAAATTATTTTTTTTTTAGAAAAATGTCTTGAATACTCTTCTTCTTTTTTTTTTTCTTATCCTTATAAGCCAACCTATAAACATACCAGTCACGTTCCTGTGAAACAGAAAAATCCTTAGAAAACGTTGTAATACTCTATCGTAGATTGCATAAAACAGGAAGCAAAAGACAAGAAAGACAAAAAGTGCCCTAAAAAAAAAAAAAGCAAAGAGAAAAAGAAAAAGAAATTTATAGAAATGTTATAAGCTTTTAAAAATTTCATAGTTTGTACGTATGTAGATATTTTTTTGCTCGTTTCTTTATTTTCTTCCTTTTTTCAAGAAATTTTTTCTCGCCATTGACATCATTCGGTGTATGTATGACATGAATTAATGTTGTCAGTAAGGATAATGAAAGTTTAATTCTCTAAAGATCTGTTATATTACTTGTAGTTTTTCTTGCGTTTTTTGTTTTTGGTTTTTTTATTTATTTTTTTTTTTTTTTTTTATATATATTTTACTCTTTAAATACATTTTAAGGATATATGGAAAGTTTTTTTTCGTTAACATCTTTCTTGGGAATAATTTAAAAAGTTTTTACTGTTATTGAATATTGTTTGAGAAAGTTCTCCATCACTGTACTCAACTTGATATATATATATATATATTTGTATATATATATATATGTATGTACAAGTGTATACTTTAAACAATAAATTACCCTTTAATTGCTAAATAAACTTTTGGGCAAAGAGAACAACAACATACAACCAATAAATTTATACCAAACAACATACGTTTACAGAAAATCATACATTGTTATATATATACATATATATATATATATATATATATATATATTGAATATATAGTATAACATAACGTAAACATGTTCTGCTTATGCGGTAGGCATAGACATGCAATAATTTTACCTCGCGTAAGAAAGCCGCGCACTTAAATTGCCTCATTATCCGTATAGTCATGTACATCCACAAAGCTATACATACATATGCATACATATATATATATATATATATATACATATATATATATATGCAGTGAGCTAGATAAACATAAACGTTTCCAATATGTAAAATTTGCTCCCCGAGTCATATACGAGGGTTGTGACATCTATTGCGAAAGGTAATAGTGTAGTGCGAGTATCGATGAAGGCGTGTTTGTTGTTATTACCGATATTTGCCTTACTCTCATATCACAAAATCCTCGCTCATATGGACTTTATTAAGATTTTTTAGCATGATTTTCGCTGATGCTTAAGTCAACATTAGCAAGCGAAATGAGGTGCTTTGTTAAATGCTTCTACGGCCTTACCATAAAAAAATGTCACTAAACTATTGCGCAAGGTGCTTGAAACTCTCTGTCTCTTGCATATTTTATTGCAACTTTTTTCTATGATTATCAGCAACGATGGAAGTAACATTAGTAAGTAACATAAGCTCTTGACAAAGCTACTGCATAATGCGAGCGCAACTCGCAGAATAAGATTTTCAAAACTGCCTCGAGCAGATCTTTATGCGATTCTTTACTATGATTATCGGCAATGGCGAAGTTAACCTTAGTAAGCAACATAACATACTTCGCACACCTACTACAATACAAGATGATTTCAATTTGCACGGAAAAGCCCTTGAAATTGTCTGTCTCGGGCACATGTTTTTTTTGAAATTTCTTCCCACGATTTTGTACGACGATTAAATCAATATTAGTGAGAAACATAAAGCAGTGGACAGAGCTACTGTATAACGCAACAGCAATTCGCAGGATAAGGTGAGAGTGCTTTGGGTACATTTTTTACATTATTTTTCTATAGTTTTCTATGATGATTAAATCAGCATTAGTGGGCAACATAACGTACTCCGTAGAGTAATATGTAACATGACTTTAACTTATTGGGAAATGTCCTCGATACTGTTAGTGCGATTTCGTTTTCCATGGTTGACGGCAATGATGAAATTAACATTAGTAAGCAGCACTGGTGACTGGTGCAGGGAAATGCAAGTGAAACTATTTTGAGCACATTTTCTTGACCATTTTTTGTTATGATTTTGGACGATAAGGAAATTAACATTAGAAAGCGACGTAACTTACTTCGCCGACCTGCTATATAAACTGACTTATATTTGAAACTGTTTCGGGCACATTTTATTGCGGTTTTTTCTATGATTCGCCAATTAATGCACTTTGGCTTTTTCCTGCTTAAGTCCGTCATGGAATTGCTATATATAACCCGACTTTCCGTCTTGCAGTGGAAAGTCCTCGAAAGTAAGTTATTGGACATCGAATTAATATGTGAGAAGACTTTGCAGGTTGCAGTAGAACGTCGTTGAAAATCGTTTTTCTGGCAAAAATCAACGACGTGTCGAAACGAAAGACTGTCATGTAATTTATCAAGTTCCTTAAGACTTATGTATAGCTACCCAACATGAAAGTCTTATCCAACCATGTATAAAACAAACAATGTTTCGTGTTTTCCAAGCTATGCACTAAGAGCAGTTATCATATATAAATTGCATTGTAGAGACTTTTCCTCAAAAATTTGTAAGAGTTGAAGCTTATCTAAGCCTACTCTTCATCCCTAGAGATTAATTCAAAGTGCAACTATCTGGGAATTATGTGAATATAACCCGATATTATCAAAGATATCGTTTATCGTTGCGAAGCTTCATCTCTCATGCTATCCTGTGCACTTGTGTTATCATGTTCGTGGTGCTATTTCCCGCCTCCGAGCTACTATTGAAAGATAGATGAATTTTGCTTTCTAGTAGCACTTATTAAATGTAACACTAGGTTGCGTGTAGGCATAAATGCCACCGTCGTATACGTTGAATTTCGTATAACGATTGCTAAAAGAAAAGTTGATCAAATTGTCTAAAAATGTCGTCACGGATTAATATGCGAGAATGTGTCTGAATGCGCTCACTTCATAGCTGCGGAAACAAATAACAATTGAACCTGGATTTTTTTCGAGGTAAGCTTAACCTAACAAACGCAAAAATTTAAAACGCTTCAAAGCGCATATTTATTAATTCTTTTTGGGAAAACTTAAAATATGTGGCAGCAAAAGCTTCACAGAGTCGTTCAATGCCGCCAATGCAGCTGCGTAGCTGAGGGTCGCGACCACAAAGTCGTTGTTTGTATGATTGGATAATACTACAGTGAGTGTGCGACCAATAAAGGCCTATGTTTAGCGGTTGGGCACACTGTGGGAGGCTACGGCCACTCTTTATGTCTTTTTCTCACTCCACTTCTTTTTGATAGTGTTACACGTGGAAGTGCCACGCTCTGAGGAACTCTAAGGGGTATATATATATATATATATATATAAATATATTTAGGGGTATATACATATAGGGTATATATATAACGGACTAAAAGTACATATATATATATTTATACTTTATATATATACTACATATATCTTTTTTTTCTTAATATGGACTGTACTTAGTCCCTATATGTATATATAATATATGAAATGGAGATAGGTTCGACGCCAAGATGATATATATCGGGACTGACGGACTAAAAGCACGTATATATATTTATACTTTTTATATATATACTACATATATCTTTTTTTTCTTAATATGGACTGTCCCTTAGTCCCTCTATATATGTATATATAATATATGAAATGGAGATAGGTTCGACGCCAAGATGATACCCACGACAACAGTGTGGGTAACTTACTATTTACGTATTGGAATCATAGAAATCAAAACCTATTCTCTTTCCAATCACGACCTGGCATCTGATCAATAAGAAGACATGACTTGAAGTATAACTTCCAATGCCAGACCAGTCAAATTGGGCGCTTTAGATTCTTTGTGTCTAGGATCTAGGATACCTTACGGGCGAGATGCTATGTTCAGTAAGCCGGAAGGAAGAAAAATGTAACAAAGCGCGAATTGAAAAATAGTACAAAAACGGTTCCAAAGGAAACAATATTTCCGTTTAGATTTTCGAGTAAACCTCGTACGAATGTAAACATACATATATATGTTGTACTTAAACGTAAGCTTTTGCACTCATTTTTATTCGCATTTATTGTAATCCATTTTATATTATTATGCTGTATATTATTATACGTTGTATGTGCTGCGTTTTCGGTTTATGTTCGTTGTCCGTAAGCATGCAACAAGTTGATTGAGTAAATTTAACTTTTAAATGCGCTAAAATATCAAAAGGTGCTTATTATGAAAAATTTATTTTTATAATTTTTATATTAAAAATTTATTTTCATAAACTATCCGCATGTACATACGCGTACACGGTACGTTAATGATGACGAAAGGAAAGGAAACAACAATGTGTTGTTTTATGTGTACGTGTAAGTGTGAAATCAATTTACCAAAACATTTCTCTGTTCACGTTAACAAAATTTTTTTTAATAAAACGTCCAAAAAAATCGAACCGTCAAAAATTTCATGTTACGCGCTGTGAAGCTGCCAACAAATGCCGTAAAACCATTATCGGCAAAATAAATAATTAAAATGAAATCCGCTGCAGAGATTTTCATATTTCAACAAATTTCTTAGGCGCACACTTGAATTTATTATTAAAAATGAAATTACAGGGAAATAAAAAGAAAAAATTATAATTCGGATGATATGCTTATTTACGCACGGAATTAATTTCGTAAGCTTTTTGAAATACTTCTAGAAAATCTTTTAGGATTAATTTAATTTTTGTACGGCCAAGAGAGAAAGATTGCTTAACGCATGAAAATAATAACCAGGGAAAAGATTGCAAAGTAAGAATCTATTCTATTCTCTCTGCACCTAGGCCCCTTTCTTCGTTTATGACATCAAAATTTTATGAAAAAGAATACGAAAATATCAATGAGGTAAGGATTGAATTTCAGGAGAAGTTGTTCTGGGCCTCTCTTGATTTCCTCCAAGAAGCTTCTAAAGGATTAATAGCTTTTTCAGCGCGAAGGAGCGAAATTGATTTGCCATTATCCGTCCCTGTGTCCGTCTATACGTTTATAACCTCAAAATGTTATAAAAAAAGAATATGAAATTATAAATTCAGTTCAATGAGATAAGGATCGGATTTTAGGGAAAGTTTTTCATGGCTTCTTTTCATTTCCTCCAAAAACCTTCCAAAGTATTGAAAACTTTTTCAGCTTAAAAGAGCCAAATCGATTTACCTATATCCGTCCATGTGTCCGTGTATTCATTTACGACCTAAAAACGTTGTAAAAACGACTGCAAAAATTTAAAACCGATATTAACCGGATTATGTTGAATTTCAGGGAAATTTGTTTAGGTCCTCTCCGCCACTCCTCCGCATATCAAAAACCCGAAAACAAAAAGCAAAATATTTTCTTATTTTCTAACTCATCCCATCGAAGTTGTTAAACGGTAACAATTCCTAAATTTTTAAAATGATTTCGCCTGCAGGTAAAAATTTTTATAACATACTCCCATGTATATCAAAAAGTACAGTTTTCATTTAATCTTAGACTATTAGGTAGTAGTACTAGGGGGTTAGTGGAAGTGGTCTTAGAAATTTTCACTTGTAAATGTATAAAAGTGAGTTTATCGGTTTTTTTTAGGAATGATTTTCTCAAACAAAGAGTTTAGGTGACAAATTGTCTGCGGAAGGAATATATTGCCGCGCAAGCCTTGATGATGTTACAGAACGCTTGGGATGGTAAGGCTATCTCGCAAATACATGCTCTCCAATAATATAAGCACTTCAAAGAAGGCCGAGAAAGAATTCGAGACGCAAAGCACCTCAAGCGACAAAAGCTACGCCAAGGGAATTAAAGATTTGGTGATGAAGAAGCATCGATTGAAAATTAGGGATCTGTAATGTTGTGAGCACTTCATCTGGAAGTAACGCAATCCATTTAAAGAAGAAAAATCTTGATTGCTTTCTGAACCCCTCAATTTTTGCAATAGTTCCTCTTAAATATTTCACCAAGGTATCGACCCATATGGTTCCCCAACCAGCCTACTCGATTGATTTAGTACCGTGCGGCTTCTGACTGTTCGAAAAGCTCAAAAACTCATTATGGGGACGCCGTTTCGACTTGGTTGAGGAGATAAAACACGAATCGAAGAGAGTATTTTAGGCTATTTCGGCAAAAAAGTTCTTTGCCTCCTCAAGGATTCGAAAAAAAGTTGGCATAAATGCATTGTCTCAGGCAGATGAGTGCCCTGAAGAAGATGGATGTGTTTTGATAAACTAAATAAAAATGTTTCATTTTGTAGACAAATTCCCCTTATTTTTTGATTTTTTAATTTGTATTGTTTAGCTTGAGCTCTTTGATTGGCTAACTTGCGTTCAAAAATTTAATTATTATCACTTTGTAACATATCTGGAATAGTTGTACAATTATAATAGTAAATAAAATACAAAGCAATAATTAATTTTGGTAGTAAATAAATAAACCGATATTATAGCAGATCAACAGAATCAGTAAGATGAACGCAACAGCTTGGAAGAAGAAGATGCAGGGACAACATAATAAATCAATAAAGTGTTCGGTTTATCTATGCCATGTACATTAGCTTTCTTAGCAGCCATATAACATACGTTCATAGACTAGAGATATGTAAACAAAATTACAAAAGACCTTAGAAATTGGTTCAACTCGATTATTAAATGCCTGTGTTAATCGGTAGGGGTAGTATCTGCTGATAGCGGGGTGAAGGGTAAGACATTCCAGGTTAGAATTGCAAACATTTCCTCAATGAGTTTTGCCACAATGGGGCCGAATTCATTGATGCTAAAAACTCACAATTCCACGATTTTTGGTACAGTAGGCTCCACTTTTAATAAACAACGTTCAGATGATCTCCTTAAATAGAGCCTTCATTGAATTCACTCTTATCATCGATACTCTTATCATCGGTTTACACACTCTCCCTCTATTATTTAGGCTGTGGACATTGTAGCGCATTCGCTGTCCATCATTCGCGCTATACGTTGAAATGATCAAGAAAAGTAAAATTTCCCACAAATAGTTTCTTTTTTACTACAGAACCACATCTATCCAAAGCTTCAAGAAATGTATTGCGTTCGCTTTAGGGTCATAGCTTATGCGGTTGTGTATAATTTTAGGAGAGTACTCACAGTTATATTCTATACTCTAGAGTACTAAGTACAAGGTCTCTTACCGAATCGGACCAAATTAGTTAGTCCTCTTGATAGACCGATTCAGAAAGCAATTCTCAATCGATTGGTGGGTGTATCTAGAGTCCACCTGCGTGTTGCGTAAATATGAGGTAGCGTATGAAAATTAAATTTTATTTACTTATACAAATAAATAAGAAAAAATAAGCAAGATAATTATAGTCAGGCAAGGCCGGTTATTAGATACCCTGCACTTCACCTAATATTCTTTCACTCGTTTTAGTAATAACGTTACACATAGTTTTTATACAAAGGCATGCCTTTCATGAAAGCTTGCATATCGGAGTAGTCCTTATATGTGGTAGTATCCAAAATATAGACTCCAAACTTCGGTAAACTTGATTTCTATATCAATTTATTATTACAAAGGTTCACTTTTCGTAGAAATGGTTATATGAGAGAAGGTTCAAAAAATTACCTCAACCGAAGCAAATTTTTCATATCAATTTAGAACGGCCCAATACTATTTCAAGATAAATTTTGGCCAAAAATTTTGAAATTTGCAATTTTTCCCACAAAACGGCATTGAACGGGGAATGGTCAAAAAGATGGATCGATTAAAAAACATTTTCAAAAAACGTTCGTCCCTGAGTCAAAGCATGTCAGTATACCAAATTTCATGAAAATATCTCAAAAAAGACGGACGGACGGACAGGCTTAGATAGCTTCATATAATAAAAGATGAGTCTATCTTAAGCTCTTCTGTGTCTTACGTACGTTCATACAAAATTAATATACCCTGAACCACACATGTGACATATGACGTGATAAATAAAATAAATTCGTATTATCTGGAAAGAATACCTTTACAATAGCAGTAAATGGTTTTCGAAAGATTTAACAGAAATTGGCCATAATCTCTTTCTCATTATATTATTAAAATGTCTCATAAATGCTGAGTACTTAAAAACAATTTATGATAAATCTTTTTAATTTCATTCTGCTTTGGTTTTTCTTTTCCTATTTTTTTTCTTTGTTTTTCGTTTTTTAATTAAAATTCAAATAATATGCAATTTTCACCACAATTCTGAAGAGCAATATAAATAAATTTTTCAAAGCATTTTAAAAATAGAATCTTAATTTTATCTTTAAGAGAGAAGAATCATGCTGATTATGGTCATTTTTAAGGATCATTAATGCTCGGTAAGTTTTGATTTAGCATAAAAAAAAAAAAAAAAAATCACTTTTCTCCCTTCATATTATATATGCCAGCGTTCTTCTTCTTCCTCAACTTTTAGTTGCTAATATTTAATGGAATTTTAAATACCTTCGTTATGGTTGAATATGCAAAAATTAAGCTTTTGTTGAATGTTTAATAATACCTGATATAAATGTAGTAGCAGTAGTAGTAGTAGTAGTAGTAGTACTAGATGTAGTAGTGATAGTTACTACATATATATCTCGATATTATGCAAAAGTAAAAATCGAAAATTATTTAATGCCATGATGCTGCTACCAGTAACAACACGAACAGCTTTAGCAGCAGCAGCAGCAGAAACAGCAGGATGACCAACAACATCCGGTACTCTGACCACCATGAATATGATGCAGAAGAATATAAAACAAAAAATAATAACTAGCGTTCGGTAGTAAACTAATGGCAAAATGATATTAAACTTTAATGCAGAAATTTTTACATTGGAATTAAGTTCAAACTTCTTTATGGCAATTTGAAGTAGAATTGCATTGAAATTTTTGCAAATAGTATCGTAGTTATGTTTTTACGAAATCAAAATCATATCTTAAATGTGTTATAATCAACTTTGAAATGCAATTCAATTAAATGCGTATCTATGGATAATGAATTCGAAATACTGAATGAAAGAGATATCGAATATAAAGGAGAAAATCATTTTATATTACGCCTGAAAGTAGACTTCGTATGCATATTTAATACAAATACGTTTCCTAGTAACGGGTACGAATTTCAGTTATGGTAGCGAAAATGATATCGTTCATCATTTTTTTATTTATATGAGACGAATTTATATTACGTTTAATTCCGAGGTATCGCTGCTTACGCAAGATGGGCTGCAAATTATCTGGGATCTACGGATTGTTCAAATTTATTTTTTTATAATCTACGTCATCTGTGGGACAAGGGTAAAATTAAGTTCGTGCGGATGTATGCAGTATCCAGAGGGACTTGAGATGGACGCATCATTTATTATACCGATGAATTTAGAATCATTTTCTGAATCGATCTAAGCTCGTCTGTTCTTCTGTCCATTTTGTCTTTTATGTTTTTTTATATTACACAATATATACACAATCAACTATAAAATGGGTTAACAATTATGCGGGATCTCATGAAATTTTGCTTTTTATAATGCACAACACTTGCCGTCCAAAGGCATATTAAGTTTGTGCGGAAGTGTGTAAAATCCAGAAGGAATTGACACAAGCACACATTACCTTGTTACCCAAAATCAAAAAATTTTTCTGCTAAGCTTGTCTGTCAGTCTGCCCGGCTTGTTTTTTTATGTCAAATCTATAGGTCGCAAATTTTTGAAATATTTCGCTGATATTTGGTAATGACTCGGATCGAAACACTTTTGCGAGCACATGCATTCATTTAAGTCTCTAATGGCTATTATTATAGAATCTGAGCTCATTATTTTCATGGTCTTTATAAAACTATCGTGTAGGTAGGGTGTAGTAGGGTGAATGAATTGAGTGGGATATAACTTACGTTGTCCGTCTTCGAAGCTGTCAGGGCATACTTAAGCGCCATGAGAAGACATGTTTAGAGGTTTCAGAAAATATTTTTTTTTTACTTTATTAGTTTAGATTACTCCTTAAACACCTAAGTGTGGTATAGAAAGATTGTTAAGATTGTCCCAAAGTTTTAGTTAATCCATGAGATTGATTTCCTTACGTAATTGAAACTTTAAACGCAGTTTACTCGAAACGCGATTTTTGTAAGCAGCAACCCCCAGCAGTTTCCAATCTTCCCATTCGTAGTTTGTAAATTATCTACAAAATAAGCGTTTCTAGTAAAATCAAAACCGTTATGAGGCAATGGAGAATTTTGATAAGTCCATGTAGATATTATATACTAACAAAACATTGCTTTTTGTGGTCAAAAATTAATTCAATTTTAGTTTAATTTAAATATCCGCAAACCACAAAAAACTCAATGTATTTAAAATCGCCACTTATTTCACTAGCTAATGACAATGATCTCCCTTTTTGTACGCTACATCAACTTTAGTACAGGGTATATTAAATTTGTGTGAAAGATTGTAATACGCAGAAGGACTTAAGATAGATCCTCCTTTTATTATACCACTTTCAAGCTTGTGCCTGTACGTCCATATGATGTCTTTCCACATATTCTTATGTTCAAGGTACAGATCTTAATTTTGGAGTTATTTTGTCGAAATTCTATACACTGATATGGTTAGGCCCAAGCACGAACGGTACCCAAAACAGTTCGAATTGGGCCGCTCGAAAAAATAGTGTAATTTAGTGTACTAGTAATTTGGCATTCGGCGATTCGGATTACGTAGATCTATTTTTTAGATCCCAACCCACGTATGGGATTCTAATAAGACCCTTTGTAGGCCAAAAATGTCAAATTTTTAATAGTTTATGATATTTGATTTTTAACAAATTAACTATAGGAAATTTGGATCACATCTGTTGATTTTTGAGACCTCACCATAAACTGGTGTTCTGCTCCCAGTTGTATGATAGCAAAGTCCAGCTTGTGGTTTTTTATGGCGTAAGCGATTGAAAAATAACAAAATCTTTTACAAGTAAGTTGCGGTTACTACCTTTAGACTACGGTGCGTTTTCAGTGTCCTCCAATATGGGCGCTTCCATGGAAATTATGCATTTACTAATGTATAACTTTTGATGTGTTATTCTGCAAATGGGTCTGAAATGGGGGCGTTATTTGACGAAGTGGTATAGGGCATCTAACGGTCGACCTTGGCCGGCCACAGTATCCTTACTTGCTTGTTTTAGACCAAACTGCTCTTAACAGGACGGGGAGATCTAACTATCATTAAAAACGCGGGGTTCTGCGTCAATTTTCCTTTTTTTTTTTAATTGATTATTTTATAGGCCAAATGAACAAAAACAACAAAAAAGACACATAAGCACATTTCGCATTTGATAGCCCCACAGATGTCTTTGATCGTTTAACGTGGATACACTACCTTGCCGGTTTGTTGGTGCCCGAAAGTACATGAGTTAATTTTGCGTAACCTCCAGAGAGTTAGACAATCCCTATAAGTTAGGGGCCTAAACTGCACTGGAGAAACCAGATATGTTTATTGTGTATGGCTCAATAAACCCACTCTGGGGAGCGTTGAGGTCTATCATTGCCTCTAATTAATCGCTTTCGCATGGTCGCCCCTCATTTGAGTCGATAGTGAAGGCAAATACAATCCCTTTGCAATACTTCAGTGTGCGAGCAAATTGAGTTCTTTAAAATTTTAAACCGAATGTGGCCCGCAGCTCACCAGTTGCCCGTGCCTGATCTACAAAGGGGTTACCATAAAAAATTGTTACAATGTGTAGAATGTCTATCGAGCGCATTGATCTCCCCAATCAGATTTCGTACCGGACTATTTCGTTCCACGCAAACATAATTGCTTTGTGATTATTTAATCAATCAAACCTTTTTGGTTTTTTAATTACAAAACAAAAGGAAAAAAAAAACACTCACACTTACCTCTTAACATATAATATGTAAAATTAAGAGAAAATAGCATTCAAAGTAAAAACAACAGGAAGTAAACCTAAACAGCATTTGTTGCTAACTTCCGGGAAAACTTCAACTTAATAAAAACTTTTTTTTTTTTATAGTTTTGTTGAATTTGTGTTGAGAGCAAAATTGCATCATTTATATGTAATGAAATTTTCAATAAAGATTTTTTCGCAAGTGCATAAAGTTCTCTTAACTGCTGTTTGTGCTAACTTTCGCCTTTTTATCATTGACGTGAAAGGTTCATGTAGATACGTTTATTCAATCGTAACTTTTTGCAGCGCAGATTGCAAATCAATATTCAAAATTTATCCGCTTTTATTACTTACAAGGACTACATGCCATTAGCAAAAATCAGCAGTGTTTCAGTTGGAACGGAAGTTATTTATTTAGATAAATAGTTTAAAGGCTTGTGTTTCCATACATTTGCAGTGGAATTGATCATCTAACCTAAATGATAAATAAATTATTTACAATTCTTCCCAAATTTCTTATCATCGGTTTTTAATCTAGTAAGCACTTCTGCTTACCCTCGTTAGTATATCTTCTTATCTTCAATGATATGTCTGCTTGTAATCAGTTCGCAGGTTAGGTGGACTTCTTTGCAATCGATTTTGGTTAGGAGTGGACAATTTATAATTCGCAGATCAATTCCTTGTTATAAATCCAGTTGTATTTCCGCTTAACACTTAACAAATTTCCGTTTGTAGTTAAAAACATTTCTGCTTATCTTCGGCAACATATTTTCTTACTTTCAATGTGGACATATTTTTGTAGCCTATCTATTCGTAAATAAATTTCTGGTGAACTATATTTCAACCCAGCCGTATTTATGCTGACACTTAAAAAGATTTCCGGTTAGCTTTAGCGATATTTTTGTTGCCGCTCAGGCGTATTTTTTTCTACATTCAGCAGTATTTTCGTTTTACCTCAGCAATCTCTCTGCTTATTCTCAACGATAGTTCTGCTTGCGTTCAACTCGCAGTTCAGGTGACTAATCAAAAAAAAGCAAATTGTTATTCAAACCGATTTTGGATTGGTACGGTAGATTTACAAGTAAAGCCTTGTGAACAATATTTCCGCTTAGTTTTAATAGTATGCCTACTTACGCTCACGGGTGTTTCTCAACTATTTCCTGCCTCTGATTTCTGTTTACACTTAGTAGGATTTCTGCTTATCTTCGGCAACATATTTTCTTACTTTCAATGTGGATATATTTTTATAGCCGATTTATTCGTAAATAAATTTCTGGTGAACTATATTTCAACCCAGCCGTATTTATGCTGACACTTAAAAAAAATTTCCGGTTAGCTTTAGCGATATTTCTCTTGCCGCTCAGGCGTATTTTTGTCTACATTCAGCAGTATTTTCGTTTTACCTCAGCAGTCTCTCTGCTTATTCTCAACAATAATTCTGCTTGCGTTCAACTCGCAGTTCAGGTGACTAATCAAAAAAAAGAAAATTGTTATTCAAACCGATTTTGGATTGGTACGGTAGATTTACAAGTAAAGCCTTTCCGCTTAGTTTTAATAGTATTCGTGCTTACGCTTACGGGTGTTCCTCAACTTTTTCCTGCCACTGATTTCTGTTTACACTTAGTAGGATTTCTGCTTATACTCAGCCATCTTATCGCTTTAATCTAACAGCATTTGTGGTTGCACGCGGACGTTATTCCGATGTTATTTACCGTGAGCGCTATATATTTGCATCCTCCTCCACTTATCTTCAACGACATTCCTTTATCCGTCAATGCATTGCTTATATACGTTATTTCAAACTAAGAGTATTCCTCTTACCTTCAGCAGTTTTTCTGCTTGTCTTTTTTTTATCATTGCTCGAGCTCATCTCTTTACAATAAATTTGCAATCGGAATCGAATTTATTAGTGGATTTCGCTAACGTTCGTTTTACTGAATTATATATCAGCTCAATACTATTTCTGCTTACACTTAGCCATCTTTCAACTTCGCCTTAGCAATATTTCTACTTACTCCCAACTGCTATTTAAAGTCTTTTAAGTGACTTTAAGTGACTGGATTAAAATTTTATATTTCCATTCAATCGCAAGACGAGGGGTTATTTAAGCGCCAACCGTAGCTCTCTAGTAAGTGAGGCCATCACTATAAGCTAGAAGTTCTACTGCGACTTAAACCGTATAGCCAATATCCTCCTCTCTGGATAGTGTTCGAGCTTTAGCTGTATATTATTATTTATAATTTTTGGCTTGCCATGGCCATCACAATATTTTCCGATTGGCCCTGCCAGTCAAAATTTTTGTTTTAGTGGATTATGGATAGGGAAAGAGCACAACTTAGTACAAATTGCTCACAAAATCGATTTCATGAAAGAATAATTTATGAGCGATATTTCAAGACTTAGCTCACATTATGTAGTTAGTATGCCTTCTGCTTGCCCTCGGTGGGATATTGAAACACGTGCAGTTCAATGATTAAAGTTGAAAAGTGAAATGAAACTTGAACATGAGTGAAAAAATGTGTTCTTAAGAAAAGTTTGGTTATATAAGGGAAGAGAGTATATTATTAACTGTCTTCTACTACTACAACTTTCACTACCTTCTATATATTCGTAGACTTATCTCTAATTCTTGATAATTGCGCTCAATATCTTAGTTAATTATAAATAAATGTACGCGTATCATGTTAAACTTAACGATAATATAACATTTTAAGATTAAATCATTAACGGAGAAACTTTCATTTCAACATTCCCAGGAACGCGCGTGCGGGCATATATATGTGTGTGTGTGTGTGTGTGTGTGTGTGTGTTCGAATGAATGCGAAAATAATTTATCGACACCAAATGTGATTCCCGACTATAATAACAAGTGATTACAGTGTAATAAAATTGGAAAAAATACTTGATACGCATAACGGATACTTTAATTATATATATTCTCTCTTACATACTTTGATGTTTCATTTATTTTCTGTACAACATGTCCGCGTGCATACGCATGCATCTGCTTCCAGATGTTTGAAAAAAATTTAAAACAAAAAAAAAAAAAAGAAAGAATTCATTCATTTGCTCTCGTTTTCTTCTCGATATATAGTAGAGTACTACTCCAGATATTAAAAGAATTCTTGCATGACGTATGCTGTGGCAGTTACAGCAGCGCGATAGCAGCTTGTGTATATGAAGCGAGTGAGGAACGCAGCACAGGATGTGTATGTGACGGGGGTTTTTTTGTGGCAATTTTTGCCAGCATTGCACGTAGAACATATGTAGAGCAAAAGAAAAGAACAAAGGAAGGGAAAAAGTACATTGGTGAAAAAGGAAGGAATGAAAATGCATAAAGAACAGCTTTGTTATTGGTGGTCGTCGATGAATGACTGAATGTTTATATAAATGCATTCATATATACTGAATATTCACTGGAGCTGTCAATAATGACAGCAGTGGCCTTTAAGTAAATAAAAAAAGCAAATAAGAAAAATTATATCCAGCAATGGACGAATCTTTTATACCCATCGCAATTATTCTAAAAATACGGAAGCAAAAGTGTTCTCATAGGTGCGCTTTGAAAATTCACTGTAATAAAAATTACCTATAATATTCGGTAGGCGTGGTCAAGAATATACTTTCAAATGTTTGCAGATTTATCTGCCGTACTTTATGAGCAGTGAGGAAAAGCCAATTTTTTTTCCTGTTGAAAACTAAATGCTCCCTTAGTTTAGGTGGCATTGTAGGCGTGTTTTCTACGCCAATATGTGCGCAAGAACTTTCAATGTTTCTTCCAATTTTTAAGTCAACAGCTACATTCTTGCGGCCAGGAGAATGTTTACAACAGATATTATGTAGGCGGGCAGACGGACGGACGGACATTTTTAAATCGATTCAAAATTAAATACTAATCAAGAATATATCTGCTTTCGGGGTTCTCTGCTTCCTTCTTTCCTTCTTCCTTCTTTGTGTTGCAAACGTTTTGACAAACTGAGTATACCACTTATTCTTGGTTGATGGATATAAAAAAAAAAACAAAAACGTAACACAGATATCCAACGTATTCGAAATAAAATGAAATGAAACAACAGCAGTAACAGCAACAACAAAAACAATAACATAACAACAATCATAAAAATCGAGGCCGCGCTACATATTGCAATGATGTCGAGTCAGGTTGAAAATGAAATTTTTCTGCAAGAGACAGTTTGACGCATAAGGATTGTTGTTGTCGTTGTTATTGTTGTTTTTCAGAAAGGTCAAACACAAAGCGCGCAGACACAGACGCACGCACCATAGAAGTTTATACGAAATATTCATCAAATGCCAGAACTCATGCAGGAAACGTACTTCACGGCGTAAAAACAATGATGGACACAGCGGTAGAGACCTTAAAAAAAAAACTCTTCCTTTCATTTCAAATCAGTTTCTACTGTACTGAGCTGTGCTGAGCTGAGCCGAGCTGAGGCATTGGCAACGTAACAAATTTCGAATTTTTCATAATAATCATAAGTAAACGTGAAAGAAAAAATGCAAAAAAAAAAAAAAAATATCAAAAAAATTTGTTGTATAAAAAGAGCGAAATTTTAATTAAAATCTTTCTTTTTTACTCAAGTATACCGATGCAAAGGATAAGTTATAATAAATCCTTCGTTTAATTGTTGAAATAATTTTCTTTAAAAATTTCTATAAGTGGTTGCCTGCCTGCCTGCCTGCCTGCCTTTCGTGCTTTTCTGCTGCCTTCTCCTAGAAGGTACCTACCTACCTACCTATCTTCCTAACGGTCTTGCTTAAGTACGTATAAAAAATCCGCTTTCTGTTTCTGTGCGTACCCCATCATTTGAGGCTTTCTCTTACCCTTCATTGGTATGCACGTTGGCAATTTAGTTGAAGAGTTTATTTAAACGTCAAGGCCACTGGCATAGCGGAAGCGGATATGACATGCTTAATGTACAACAGATGTGCTATACCGTGCGGCTCGTATACACACACACACACACACACACACACACACACACACACACACACACACACACACACACACACACACACACACACACACACACACACACACACACACACACACACACACACACACACACACACACATATTGCACGTATACTCACACATAAGAAATTTGCGCATACGTACCGAAGCGTTTGTAATTATAAAACACGACCGTGCTTGATGGGGCTGTGTGCGGAACTTTTTGTACTGCGGAGAAAACAACAGCTTTGCCTAATTTTTTTCGTTTTATTTATTTTTTTTTTTTTGTTTTTTCTGTCATTTTTTCCCAATTTTTTTTCTTAGTTTTTCGTTATACACGCAAAGGATAACAGATGAAGTGTACTAAGCCCACTTTATATAAAACTCAAGTGGAAAATTCCGTAAAGTTATCAAAAACTTTTATCTTTTCTTTTGTTTTTTTTTTTTTCTTACTTTTTTTTCTATCATAAGTTTTTAATTTCATTGCATTTCCGTGAGGAGCTTTACTTTTGTTTTACATTTTGTTTCTTTTCTTTTCTCTTTTTCTTGGTGAGAATTGCTTAAGAACTGAAATCGAAATGTGAAACTTGAGACTTGAAACTTGAATAACCGCTGAAAGTAATATCGAATCTAAAGTTGGAACACATTGTTGATTATTAGATTATTTCTTGTGCGTTCAAAAAAAAAAGCAAAAAAAATGATGTCTGAGGCCGCACTTCGGGTACCCATTATTTAACTTAAATACCGCCTATGGGAAATTTAATTCAAAAGTAGTAAAGTAAAGATGATTCGAGAGTGGCTTAGTGCGAGTACCTGTCTTGTGGCTTAAGCTCTCGATGCTTCTTAGCACAATGGGCCATTTAAAGGCAAATTGATGCCACCCAATAAGCAAGCATTAAGCATCGTTTATACGGGGGAGTCGATAGAAGACTTCACTTAGACTTACTTGTGGATTATGTTGAAAGAATTTGAGGAAGAAAAGCGTGCTCCTATCACTTCGTAGGTTACGCTTAATCTTTATCATAATCGACATCCTAGTTTTAATCTCTCTATACTGCTCTTTCGCAAATACCTCCCTATTAATGTAATAGAACTTTGTTTGAAGGAATCGTGACATATAGAAGGATACTTTGAGAGCCACATACCTGTCAAGTCTTCGAAGTCTTACAACCTATGACTAATTGAAAGTTCGTCTTATACCATACGTTATATAGGAAACCGGTCTTTCTGGTGCACACAACTCACTTACAAGAAGCTTTGCATCATCTTTGCTGATGACCGTGAAAGTATTTTGCAAGATCCCAATTTCTAATGTGTCTAAGGGCAAGAATTATCAGACTTAGAGTTGGAAGAGCTGAATAACTTTAGGCCCCAACACACAAGCACAAACATGATCAAATAGAACCGTAAATAAGGCGAACGAAAGTGCGCAAAAGACCTTGTATAAAACAATTCAAGCCCTCTGAGCTTCATTTTTTTATAAAATATTTGCAAAAACTCTTTAAAACTTAGACTATTTACTTTAATTCATTTTAAAATAAATTAAGAGGAAATTCATCTCCCTTCAAGCCTCCATAGACTTCTTTACGCCACGTACTATATGCAGGCTGGTAGTCCCATTATAGTTGGAGTTACAGACCCGATTCAAAATGTATGACCAGTAATCACGGGATCTATCTGCACCTCATTATTTATAAAGCGTGCTCTTTAGGATTACCCCGACCATCGCGACGCTCCCCGATTGATCGTACCTACCAGTCAAGACTCGCAAACTACTCATATCCAGTTTTCCTAGGCATTGACAACGCTATCGCTTCTACTCAGATTTCCCTCAAGAAACAAAAGAGATTCTCCTAAGCACATGTGGCATAGAGTAAGGGGACATTTAACTCCCGCGGTGTTTTAATTTACACTATACTAACGCCTCCAAGCTGCTGTATTTCTTTCATAGCAGTACGCCCTAGACAGAAGAAAGTGTTTTTTTTTATAGAGAAAGCTAAACTTGTTCTAGTGCGTCCCCTAAGCAATTTGTCCGGAGAAGCTTTTAACTGGTAATAGATAGCCAAACCTTAAACTATTTTTATTCAATTATTCAGTTCTACGACCATTGTCTGGAGGTGACAATTTCGACATGTCTCTATCCCATCCCAAACTATAGTTTCTCACCCTGGTAGGAAAGTAGAGATTCCTGTGAAGATGTAGCGTGAGGGTTTTACCCCACGGTGCTCACTCACACAGGGGTTAATTTTGCGTCTAGGAAAGTACAGATGTTTTCGATAATTTAACGTGGATAGAATACCTTCACGGTTTAATCCCGTTGTGCTCGATGACACAGGGGTTTTGCGTAACAGACGACCGCCGGGGAGGTAGACAAGCCCTGTAAGCTAGCGGCCTAAACTACACTGGAGAAACTGTGTAGTGGTCATATCGTAGGTAGCACTTAGTAGTGAACGTCTGGACGTATTTACGAAGATCTTTAGTCCTCAACCACGTCAATTATTACAGCGCAAAAACCACTTCGTGGCAAGAACGCTACTGCTCGCCTTGAAGACGCGCCTACGATCAAAATGAAATCTTCCGAATATTTTATGTTTAGTAGAGCTTGTCAAAAACTTTCTTTAAGACAAGCGTCCTTTTCTTCGCTGGTCTTAAGAAGCGGGGCAGCCTAAGAACAAACGTGCCTGTAAAGAATAAAACCCACGTGTCCGAGGTACACCCGCGACGCTAGTATACACTATCCCCTTGGATTTAGTTCGTAACATTCCGGTTTCCCTTGTACGTACTCTCTTGACACCGTCACCTACGTCTTAACATACCTTCGCACTTCTCTTTTATTCGTAAGAACAAAGTAACAGTAATTCTTAGTTAACTTATCCTACTTTATTTCCTTAGTTCACATTAACATGAATGCATTTTCACTAACCCTTAGCCGTTTGGGTTACAAATTCATCATCACTACTTCCTTGATCACTAAGCTTTTTTACATGACCTTATTTCTCGTTTTATCAATTATGGCTACTTCCGCGGTATGAATCTCGGTAGTCTCCACCTCTGTCAATTTTATTATATTGACCGTCTTGTTGTCAAGTATCAGTCAAGTGTCAGGGTATCTCCCTTACAGTTACTTACCTTAATCTAAACCTGCCCCACTTATTATACTTAAACTAACTTAAGCACATGTGAAGGAATAAAATGAGGAAGGATTTGAATTTTCACACGCCTTTGACAATCAATTCATCTGATGAAATATTAAAATAATTAAAATTTTGATAAATAAGTAAAAATAGAAATATGTATTGCTAGGTAAGCAACCTAATGCTTCTTTGCCTATTATTACGTCATTCCTTCCCCTATTTTTTCCGAATTTATGAAATCTTTCTATTATTTCTTATATTAAATTTAATTTTCAATAGAACTCAAGAATTGTCACGAATTTCAAATCTCTTAATTAACAATCATAGAGTTTCAAGCATTTCTCTGCCGGTCCTTACCACAATAAGCGGTAGCTAACGACCAAAAGGAACTAATGAAATTCCAAAAGCAAAGATAATGAAGACTAATCGTGCATTCAAAACAGTGCACAAACCACGAAACTTTAAAGGCTAAATATTAGCAGTTACTATGCATAGTGAATGGTATTTGTGAGTAAAAGACTGCACTCACTCTCTTAAATGTATACGTGTTTAGTTAAACTCACTGCATAAGATACATTAAGTAAAATTGGAGTAGACATTTAGGTAAACGCATCTTACTACTCGTATTGTTCTAAGGTAGATAATACAATGACGATGGGGGAGATGGGAAGGAGGCTAGTTATGACCATGAATATTGCAAGCGAACTCTACGTACACCATATTTATGCGAGCGAACGTACGACTTAAAAAACATTAAGAAGAATATTGTAGTCTTAGAGGTCTTTAAAGCGGGTGGCAAATTTTTGGTTATTTATTATTTAGCGCTCCTTAGCCCATGCTCACGCTGATTCTTTGGAAACAAAAGAAAAGCGAAAGCACACGTCTACAAAATTTCTTCAGTTGTCCCCACAGATGCAGGGATTGTCTAAATTGGCAACTCTAGAACACGTAACATATGAAAGCACTCCGCGTCTAGATCGAAAAAGCAAAACTGTAACGATTGCCTTGTGCACTCTGTCAACGGTGATTGTGGGCACCAATCGAATCGAGAATTCAAATCGAATATACGTTGAAATTCCTGTGCTCTTCCTGTTCCGTTCCTGTTAAGATTATCGCTTCTGTCGTGTTACCCATTGATTTTTTTTTCTGCAAGCCATTGGACGCTTGGGCTTTGGTAACATGATGTTGCACGCTGGTCTTCAACTGGAGTACCTGTAGTGGCATCTCTGGCAAATTGGGTGAATTCAAAAATTCTGTTAGACAAGGAACGGGGTCATCGGCTTCCACAACTGTGTCGACGAATTTGTCTATGACCCTTTCCTGGATTAGAAATGTTTTTACACATTGCCCGTCACACGGTTGTATTACTCTCAAGGCAACCGTGTGTATAAAAATCCACCTCTATGCCTATGCAAGGTTATATAAACATTTTTAGGATAACTTTTGAGAGAGACATTGGAATAATTATTTATTATGCAGTCTATCAAAAATTATCCCAAATAACCATTGGAACCATTGAAATGAAGATAGATCTGACAAGCGCGGTAACTAAGCGCTTGCTGAAATATGGACCATTGAGTTGCTTAGCGCCTCATTTAATACGTCCCCAAAGAGTTAAAATCTCAGCTCATTCTCTTCCTGTAGAATTATCCTGTGGGCCGAATTGATCTGCTTTCAACTTTGGAGCTTCTAAAGAAAGTCCCAAAATTATTTGACGACTATCGCTTCTTTTTCCTCTAACCTAGCTGTCGAGATACCCATGATACATACTTATATCGGATTCATATATAATCTTTGTCACGTTGTAACATGGCTTTGCAAAAATTGGGGAAAAAGTAGAAATTGGGTGAAAACATTTATGGATCTATTCCTCTTTTCCCCATTCTGTATACATGATGATCACTGTGTCGATACAGGTACAAGTAACCACCTTTAGAGCGAATGCTTATAACAAAGAAAATGCATTAATGCTTAGCATTTTGACAAGGCAGACAGAATCTCGCTTTTTTGCTAAATCTTAAGTTACAAAACATACTTAAAACTTAAATGGCAGAAAGGGATGAAAGCAAAGCGATTTGTACAAGAATTTTAAACGAATTTCATGCAAATCTTAACTTAAGACAAACTAAGCATACAAACTAGCCAGCTGTAGGGCGTGCATAGGATAACAAAATTAAACTTAAAGTTTATTTTACTCAGTTGAAAATTCGGTTTAGCTCGAGAACTTCAAACGCTTTTTTTACGCCTTATCAAACTTTGCGAAAAAGTTTCAAATACATTTGTTTTAAAAGCAAATGTTACCTTTAAAGCGAACGAACAACGAAAAACGGCTATGAATGTATTTAAAAAACTTGAAAGCTTTTCATATTGAAGAAGAAAAACCATAAATTCAAATAAAAAGTTAAAACAAAAAAAAAAAAAAACTATCATTTTTTCTTCTCTTCACACAATCTTGCATAATGAACCATAGCAAAAAAAGAGAAAATTTCAACAAAAAAAAAAAAAAAAAAAAACAAGAATTTCTTTTTATATTCAGAACAGACAGTAAATAATTATATAATAAAAAGAGGGGAAAAAAATTGCATGTTTAAGTAACCTAAGCAATATTTAACACAGCAACTCATCTACATTTAGCCTTAAGCTAGATTAACAACATTTTCAAAAGTAGAAACAAAAAAACGAAAAACAAAACAAACGAAAAATTATAAACAACTTTTGTTAAATTTTTCCGACACCCAACATATGGATGTTGAGATGTATATATATATATCTACCTATAAATATATGCACAACATATATACATATACAGTAAAGTAAGTTTTGATGTCGATCGGAGATTCATTTATTATACGCTTAACAGTGAGACAAGTTTTCAAGGTAGATTTGAGGAGTAAAAACTATTTTTCTCACCCAAAGCCTGGTTGCACGAACAGACAGATGAATGAATATATTTCAACCCGTCAGTTCAGTTTTTTGCTTTCACTTAATTTCATCCATATGTAATTAAACGAGAGGTAGATACACAATTATACTTATTTTAGCTGCAGAGTTCCATACCCCATCTCAATCACGTTGTCGAATGTCCAAAACACTAATGTGTTAAATAAGACTTCAGAAGTTGTATATGAGAGGAAGTACTGAATAGCGGAAGATTATTATTGCTTTTCTATTTTTTCTACTTCTTAAAAAGAAGAGAAGGGAAAAAAATTTCTGCAGTTAAGTAAACAATTAAAGTCTCGTTTCCTATTTATTCATTTTCTTTCCACCTTCTTCTGTTTGTTTAATACATGAATAAAGATAACGATATAATGATTTTGTCGTTTCGTTTGTAACAACGCGTAATGTTTTCTTGATTAATATGCGGATTTAATTCGTCCATGCACTTGTTCACTCACCTTTTGATTCATTGATCAGTTCACTGATACGTGGTGCAAATCTATCTGTCCGTTTTTTTTTTTATGCCTACGTTTCATTGAGCATCTCTTGGCGACCTCTCCTTTTATCTGTTTGCCTTTCTGCCTATCTGCTTTATTCTTCATGTGTTTGTTTGTTCACCTTCGCTTTCATTCGTTGCTCTGCCCATCTGTGAGTTTAACTACAAGCTATGCTTACTTTATGAGTTGAAACTTTAAAAAAGTTTACCTTTAAACACCAGTAACTTATCCCCCTTTTTCTTTCTTTTTTTCCACTCACTTTCTTGACCAATCACTCAAAGCACGTGCCGTACAAGTGTAATACAGTGAAAAAAGTGAGCAAGGGGAAAGAAATAGGCAGTGGTCGCGTGCTCAATCGGTAAGTGTTATGCCCTTACAGACGGGGCGCTCGCTATAACTGCAGCCGAGTATGATCCACGGCACTGAAATTTGAACTCTGAGTTGTTAGTCGCAATTCTTATCTGCTCGGCTACTCATGTGAACCTACACGTGATCATCAATATCTCTTCGCTATGTCCGAGCATTTTGTTTACCTCTCTAGTATTTCTTACGTCGGCACTTCGTTGACTGGACTCTATATGTGTACTTGTACTCCTGTCAACAACATTGTTTATGTCCACGAAGCTAGTATTATGAAGCGCTGTCAAATTTACTTTAACAGTTCCGAAGGGATTGCTGTCCCTCGCTCCCTTTCCTCGTTTTCTGTCTATACTTCAGTGGCCTTCTCGAACAATCTCTATCTCAATTCGTTAGCTCGCCCGTTTTTTATTTCCCTTCCTGTATATGCGTTCACACTCGTAGTCTTGCTGCTCCTTCCTTCTATCTGCTGATACATGCTTGTGATGAAATTTGAAAAGCTTGCTTACCCAAAGTCCAGTCGATGTTGCAAAGCAATTTACTTAGTTTGCCTGTCCGTCTGTCTAACTATTGCCAGAGTTCTTAAAGTTCCCGTGGAAAATGTTCTATTTACCCGCATTTTTCTCTTTTCTCGTTACTAGAGAGCAGCTAAAACTCATTGAAAACTTATTAGTACGACCTATAGCGAAATTTAATAGAAATATTTACCAAAGTCATCTAATAATAGTTCTGTCACGATTTTAATTAATAATCAAGACAATGAGAAAGCAGTAAGGAAATAGTTTTCAGCAATGGCCGAACTTTTCATACCCTTCATTTTTAGCTTAAAAATAAAAAATAAAATAAGCAACTATAATGGGCCAGCGCCCATCACTACATACATTGCAACGCCCCGAAGTCATTCATATAAGAATTTTTGAATTGAATGTAACGAAAATATTAACCTTGCTATCGGTTGTAGTTTACGAGGAATCAGTAATAAACAAAATTCTTTTGAAACGGGAGTTGTTTCCAGTTTATATTACCTTATAGGCGTGTCCTATGCCCTATTGGTGCCGCATTTACTCTTTGCCAACTTGTCAAATTTGAATCTCATATCTTAATTTTTGTGACCGGAAAAATGCATACATTGACTACATACATGGACGGACAGACTAACATTATTGGATCGATTCAGAATTTAATACTGATGAGGAATGCGTTTTAGAGAATCCTTGAAAATACTTTGTACAGCCTCCGAAGCTTTTTCTCGATTGTTGCAAATGTTTTGAAAGAACGAATACATCTCCTACCAGTTGGTAATGGATGTAAAGAGCGGTGCGGGTTTTATGTATGACATTCATTCCCGTCAAATGAGTATCCAAGATATACTTCCACATTTAGATGGCTTCCTCGTTTGTCATTTCTTTTCCTTTTTTTACTGCTTTTTTTTTCTCTTCATTCCTTCTACCTTTAGTTTTAATTATTTTCATGGTTTATTTCATGGTTGCGATGTTTGTTTTCTTCTTTTACTCTGTTGTTTTCTCCATTCCTTCTTTTTTTTATGCATCCTAAAATTATTTTCATTCTAGGAAAATTTTGTTTGCATAACTTTAGCACTTAGTTGCATAAAATCTTGATAAAAAGCATTTGAGCTTGAAATGTACACAACACACAATTTCGAGTGACTGGCTTTACTTTTTAAGGTGAATAAATTTTTAAAATTTTTTTTTTTTCTGGGGGGAAATCTATATTAATTTATTTCCAAGACAAGAACATTAGTTTTACTGATTATTAGTCTTTAGCTTCTTTTTCCATTTTTTTCTTTTCGCTTTATTTTGCTATTCATTTAAATATTTTTAATTAAAATACAGGCATTTTATCAAAGATTTAATGAAACAGATAAAGTGCTATTAAAATTTTTAACAGAAAAAAAAAAAAAAAAGAAAATATATATGACTTTATAACCACTTAAAAAGATGAAATATAAGTGCGCACTTGTTCTACTGCAGATAACTTAAGAACAATTGAATGGAAAGCTGAACGAGCAGATGACGACACCGGATGGACAAATCATGGCATGAATCAACGTATGTATGGATTATGCAATAAACAGACTTATGAATGCACAAACGATAATATTGACAAGACGGACGAGTGAATAATTCCGGGTTTGATATGAACTTGACTGTCTATCTCACTCTACTTCTACAGCCAAATCTGAGGATTTTTGGAAAATAAACATGACTTTTTTGATAGAGTTAGTGGTGAGTGTACAATACTACGTATGTTATGAAATGAATAAAGAACTTGAGTGTCTATCTCACCTAATCCGACAGCCAAATCTAAGTATTTTTGGAATAAACATGACTTTTTTGATAGAGTTAGTGGTGAGTGTACAATACTACGTATGTTATGAAATGAATAAAGAACTTGAGTGTCTATATCACCTAATCCGACAGCCAAATCTAAGTATTTTTGGAATAAACATGACTTTTTTG
>KK502487.1:242508-255911 GCA_000688735.1 Glossina austeni | reverse complement strand
TCTCCCCTCAACAACACACACATCGTGCCATTAAAATAAACAAAACTAACAGGATTCTGGCTTCTCCAGCAAAAAAAAAAAAAAAAAAAAAAAAAAAAAAAAATATATAGGTATACGGGAAATATGCAAACTAAAAATTCTCTATGTAAGTGCAAATCCTATACCAAGTTTTGTGTAAAAACGAAACGAAGGGTAGGTGCTTATAAAAATACACATTTACAACTAAAATACGTGCACAAACGTGTATAGTTACGCTTACAAACATACAATTCGTTGTCTAGGCAATTCGCTCCCCTCGCACAAACAACACACAACAAATCATTGCAATCAACCCAATGGAGTATAGAGTGTAACATTGGAATTCCAAACATCGAAATGCATTGAAAATAAAAAATTATACAAAAAAAAAGACAATTGGAAACGCTATAGTGAGACGTAGCGCACAATAAAATACCCTACACAATTTGCTTTAAAGTAATAAAAGTTCATAAAATGAGTTTTTAAAATAAGGCTTCATATGGTAACTGATCGAAAAAGTGATCCATTCCGAGCCTTTTCCAATAGCGTTCATCCTTCGGTCAAGACAGGTCAATATACCAAATTTCATCAAAATACTTTAGAATTTACGACCTGTAGGTTGAGCACAAGAGGGTAAGACAGACAGACAGACGGACAGACAGACGGACAGACAATCTTAAATCAATTCGGAATCAATTTCTCAATTGATCGATATAATCAAAAGTTGGTTTATCTCAAGTCTTTCTGACTGTAGCATAGGTCCCTTTAACTTAATATGCCCTTGCACTGTAAAGAGCGCAGAGCATAACAAGTAAACGCTTCGGAATACTGCCTAATATAGCCTCAAAGCGAATTATATACACCCTTTATGTAAGTCGCTTTTTTGTAAGCATCACTCAAATTTACAAGCTCCAAACAATTGAATTTTTTTTTTTGCACGATTTTATTTGATTTAAGGCGGCTGAAAAAGTGCTTTTGTGCTCTACATTTTAAGGATATTTTATTACCGTAAATAGTAAGACTTTAACTGAGATTTTACGTAGTTATAGAGTAGTGTTTTATAGATTTTTTTACACGATCTTTTTTACTCGTTCTGTGCATGCGACTTTCTTACAAGCGATCTTTTGATCCGATGTTTTTACACGATAATTTTTACAAAGTATTTTTTACATGGTCGTTTTTTGACGAACTTTTTCTACTATCCATATGTGTTTCTTTTTAAATCATTATTTTACAATAGTTTTTTTGTAATTTGTACGGTATAATTTGAAAATCATTCAATACGCGAGCCAAACTAGATGACGATCGAACCCTTGAAAAACCAATAAATCCATCTAAAATTCTTTAACTACTCTGAAGAGAAAAATAAGAACGTGCTTTGTTGCTGGCTTTATGACTTAATATCAACTCAGATCACAACAAATGGACGGACAAAAAAATTAAACTAAACTAAACTCAACTAAAATCAACCAGAAAATTCTACTTTAATAAGTGCTTCTGGACGTTATACTTTGCATTTCACTCATAGCGCAATGAGCAGAACTGAGTAGATTGGCTTAGATGAAGGATTAAATAAACACTTAAATACCTTCCTTAAGTACTTGATTTTCTACGCTCCGTATTCCAATATACAGCGTGACGATAAAAGAGACAGCTAGACTCACTTCAACGATGCTTAAATGGTCCAGTCTTTATACTTTGTACTCCATTCATAATGTTCCGGGCTTATAAGGTGGTGGGCAGACATCGGTAAATCCATTCAGGTGAGCAATAACTCTCAAGCTCTCCTTATTCTGTGTTAGCTAATTTTTAAGAGCTCTAAGCTCAAATAATACAATGGCCGATATTTGATCAACAATACTTTTCAAACGGTTCGCTCTTTATATTTCGAACGAATATAGTTAGCCTGGCACAGATCAACACCAATTCTTAAACACTCTACATGCTACAGCCTTTAATGCATCCATAAGTCTTAAGCTTTTCCTCGTCTTTAGTGTAGGTCTCTCCATAAACATCTAGATGGACATACCTAGATTGGTCCACATCAACAAAGATCCTTAAATACTCGTGCGCTACATCTTATAGTCCACCAGGTTAATAAAAGTTTTAAGTTTTCCCTACTATTTTGTGTGTGGTCTATCCGTAACCTAGCAGATAGAATTGCCCCGAATTAGCCTACGTCAAGAATGATTCTTAAACCTTCCATACCCTACTACTTATTGTGCATCTTTAGTGTAATGAACTTACATGACTTGATAGGCCCTTTTTAATTCTAAACTTTTCTCCTTTGTAGCGTGCAGTCCATCCATATCCTAGAAGACGGACATAGCAAGATCGACCTATATCAGCAATAATTCTTACTCTATATACCAGATGAATATAAATTGACTCAGATGTTCTCGCGAGTATATACTCCAGAAGAGAAGCCCAGCCTAGCAGGAAGACACAGCAATAGCGGCCTGGATCAACAATAATTCTTACTCTTTTCTGTACTGTCCACTCCAGAAGAGGGATGTTGCAAGTTAACCCTAGAACAACAAAAATTCTTACTGAAGACCCCAGATGCATATCAATAAGATAAGATACAGATCAATAATAATACTTAAGCATCCTCTTCTCTGTAGCGTGTACTCCTGAAGAGGAGCATACCCTAAAAAACGGACACAACAATATCGGTCTAGATCAACAATACTTCTTGCTCTGTATGCCAGAGGGATATAAATTGGCTCAGACCAATAGTAATTCTTAAGAATTCCCTTCTCTGTAGTGTGTATTCCGTAAGAAGGGCATACTCTAGAGACGGACAGAGGAAGACGGCCAGATGGATATAAATTGGCTCAGATGAATAATAATTCTTAAGAATTCCCTTCTCTATAGTGCGTACTCCAGAAGAGGGGCGTAACCTAAAAGACAGACAGAAGAAGACGGCTAGGTGGATATAGATTGGTTCAGAGGAATAACAATTCTTAAGAATTCCCTTCTCTTTAGTGTATATTCCATGAGAAGGGCATAGTCTAGAGATGGACAGAAGAAGACGGCCAGGTGGATATAAATTGGCTCAGATGAATAATAATTCTTAAGAATTCCCTTCTCTGTAGTGTGTACTCCAGAAGAGGGGCATAACCTAAAAGACGGACAGATGGATATAGATTGGTTCAGAAGAATAATAGTTCTTAAGAATTCTCTTCTCTGTAGTGTGTATTCCATAAGAAGGGCATAGTCTAGAGACGGACAGAAGAAGACGGCCAGATGGATATAAATTGGCTCAGATGAATAATAATTCTTAAGAATTCCCTTCTCTGTAGTGCGTACTCCAGAAGAGGGGCATAACCTAAAAGACGGACAGATGGATATAGATTGGTTCAGAAGAATAATAATTCTTAAGAATTCCCTTCTCTGCAGTGTGCACTCCAGAAGAGAGGCATAGCAAGATCGTGCTGGGTTAACAATTATTTTTAGTCTCAATGATGGGAGGACCTAACTAGGTTAGCTCAGATTAATGACAATTCTTAAAAGTTCTGTCCTCTATTTATATAGACTGTAGTTCATCCATAATGCATTAGAGAGACATATTCAGATCGGTTCAAACGAAAAATAATCTTTGAAAGTTCCATAGCAACAAAACAGTATGTTGGCAACGTGTTAACACACTCAGTATATCCCGCAATATTGCGAACTAAATATAAAAAAAAAGTGAAAATAAAAATAAAAACAACAACACTTGCTTGTTACAATTGCTTTGCGTTGTTTATTCTTTACAGCGTTTGCATATGTTACAAAAATCAAGAATCTTTCACATGAAATGATGAAGGAGGAGGGAAGCTTAACACACAAAAACTGTGTTCATATGTTAAAAGTTATAAAAAACAAAAAAAAAAACGAAAAAAACGAAAAAAACGAAAAAAAGAAAAGGAAAGCAGAAAATAACGGAAAACATATCGAAACAATCATCGGAAATGCCAATGAGTGATTTACTTTGTGCAGCAAATCAATGTGAAATTATTTTTGATTTCTTTCTACAATTCATCGGCAATTAATTTGCATCCTGCATGTTAATAGAGATAGTGAAGTGAAATTCAAAATCTATATAAAGAAAACAAATGCAAGAGAACCTATCAAAAAAAAAATTAGACTTTCAGGACCATTTGCAATTGTATCCTTTAGATGATTCTTTTAAATAGTTTTCCATAATTTTCGATTTTAAGGCTTCCAAGCTATTAATTACTTGCTTAATAATATTAATGTTTACAACTTTTCATGTAGATTTTAGTTACCACTGCAAGCGAGCTTGAAAACGAATTAAGCTCTGTTCAGCAGTTGACATGTCACGCATTAAGCCAAAGTGCCGTGAGAGCTTCGATACCAATCGGAAGGATGGACAGAGGAACATAATCAAAATGATTTGAAAACTTACGCTGATGCAAGCTATATACACCTTAAGGGATCTTAAAATCCTCTTCTTTTTTTCAACTGCCCGATTCCACGGCAGGATAAAAGTGATAAAAGACACAATACTAGAACTTTTTTTGCATCCAAAGAGAAAGTTTACAAAACAGAAAAGTGCCGATTGAAGAAGAGATACTTCGATAAGGTAGCCGGATATTTTTATTAGGATACCTTTGATAGAACATTTTTTGCGTCCAAAGGGAAAATTTACAAAACAGAGAAGTGCCGATTGAAGAAGAGATACTTCGTTGGGATAACTTTCATAAAACTTTTTTTGCATCCAAAAAGAAAGCTTACAAAACTCGGGGATACTAATTGAAGACGAGATACTTCGACAGGCTAACCGGATACTTTCGTTAGGTTACCTTTGATAGAACTTTTTTTGCATCCAAGAGGAAAGCTTACAAGACGCAGGAGTGTAGATTGATGAAGAGCTACATCGATCAGCTAACCGATTGGGCTGACTTTCATTGGGGAACCTTTGATAGAAATTTTTTTGCGTCCAAAGAGAAAGCTTGCAAAACCGAAAAGTGCAAATTGAAGAAGAGCCACCTCGACAAGCTTCCCGAACACTTTTATTGGGATACCTTTAATAGAACTTTTTTTGCGTCCAAAGGGAAAGCTTACAAAGCTCGGGAATACTAATTGGAGAAGAGATACTTCGACAAGCTGACCGGATACTTTCGTTGGGTTACCTTTGGTAGAACTTTTTTGTATCCAAGAGGAAAGCTTACAAGACGCAGGAGTGTAGATTGAAGAAGAGCCACCTCGACAAGCTTCCTGAACACTTTTATTGGGGTACCTTTGATAGAAATTTTTTTGCGTCCAAAGAGAAAGCTTGCAAAACCGAAAACTTCCCGAACACTTTTATTGGGGTACCTTTGATAGAACTTGAAGTGAAATTTACTCACAAGTAACGTAATCAAAATATTTCAAATACAAAGAAAAGTCTTTGCTTAAAGCCTCAGTTTAATGGACTTTTATATTAAATGACAATCCTACGGATTGGGTGGAAGCTATATCATCTCTGCGGATAATTCTGGATCAGAAACTGAACTCTGATATACACTTGGACAGCATCTCTGCGAAAAGATGTCTTACGCTACTGAAATCATGGAATCTGAACTTTCACACGCCAGTTCTTGTTAAAAATACCGTTGCGCATGTTCTCCCACATTAACTAGTTGTGACGAGGTATTCCCGGGTTACCCATCGTATAAGTGAATGCCAAACGATAGGGTAGATAAAGCTTAGAGCCCACATTTCTTCTATGCTTTTTCATGCTTTTTTTGAAATTCTCGTTGTGAAGCTATTTCTATACAATTTTCCAGCGACAAGAGGCTCAATCGATCGAGTTCGATCAACTAGGAACCATTTCGCATTACTACCGAACATACCGAAGTCTTTGGCTGACGTGCATTCAGTTCCATATTGGAATGAGCTGCTGTTGACTTTGATGATTCCTTAAATGGTTGTAAGAGAAAACTGACCCCGTTGTTGAACCCCTAAATTCGTCTGAAAAGGACATGTCACAATGTCACAATGATTAATGACCAAGCAAGATGATCATTTATATATTCTTCAGTTCCTTCTATGCACATAATTTACACACTAATGTAACAACAATGAACTCTAGTCTATGACTGTAAAGTTGCCAAAAACCTAAAAAAAAATTAAGTAAAAGTAGTGCGCCCTTGAAATAGGCTTTTTATGGCCTGAAGAATACTTTTGAATACCTACCTCCTCTTACAGATTTCACCCCTGCCCTCCTTGCGCATGAACCTAAAAGGTTTCAAATTTTTAAACTTAAACTGCACTCGTGACGACAAAATGGATATCTTGCCTCTTAAAGGAGAAAGTTTAGTTATTATACAGATACATCTACCGGGTATGTAGTCGAATACTTTCGATTCTCTTTTTATAGAGTAAATTCTGTAAGAAAAACATTTCGCGTCACTTGCGATTCGATGAAACTAACCTCCCAAAGCTACGAATCGCTTAAGACAAAACCGACATTTCAATGTATTTCTCTTTTATTTTTAGTTCAGTAGTTCTTTGACTTTACTTTACTGCACTTATTTAATACTTAAGACCGTAAGTACCAATTAGTTCGGGTTAAAAGAATGGGAACATCACTAAGAGAATTGTGTAGACTGAGTAGAAAAATAAATACAGATTTAAAAAAAAAAAAATGTCGTTTTTTCTTCCTAAGTCGACAACTTATCAGCCAACAATCGCATGCTCTTACTATTGCGAATTAATAAAAAAAACTTTTTATATATTGGAACCAATTGTGTGAAAAGTAATAATCACCGTTCATTACATTGCTTTTAATATGCAATCAAGGTTTCAAAATATTTGCATCAAGTGCGATCGTCATTGAAATATTGATGTGATTTTAAATATATGTTAATATGCAGTAAATTTGATATGAAAGAAAGCAATTTTGCACTTTAAGGAAAAGCCAAAAGCATAGATTACTTGGGAAAAGGCAATTTTCTCGAGCAAAGTATTTTTATATCACTCAGTAGATTGCTGGACAACATATTCCAGTTTAGCGAAGCTGGTGCCCCAAATTTGGTCTGGCGTCCGTGTCTGGTTTATACTCTGGAAGCTGGTGTCCGTAACCGGTTTATGCTCATACAAGAAGTTTCACGAAAAATGTTTAATCTTTTTTGGCTTGTGTGTAACCTTGAGGTAACCGAAGAACGGACCGCATTTGTCTATACGATGTCGATAATCTTTTTAAATAAATTTTTTCAAACATTTATTTACATCTTTCGCGTCCACGCACCAGTACCGTATTTTGCGTCCGTGCCATGCCATCGTTTTTAAACCAATAAATGACTATCGCATAAACATGGCACCCGTTGTGAAGGGCCTTAAAAACTGTACTCAACAATATTCTATTTTTTTATATCATCTTTTAAAAAATATTTTCATTAAGATGCTCACACTGTCTTAGAAAAAAGACAACTTAAGTTTCATAATTTTGGCAGAGCAGTCTTCTGAATCGAGTCGATAATTGGATATTACACGCACCAGTTATTCGCACTAAGCATAATCGTAGATAATGCCGAGGTCAAGCCTCACTCCGGGAAAGTCGTCTTCATGATTACGACAATCTCTACGCCAAGTATATGGGCCATATGTTGCGGTTTGTTGCGTGTTTAACGCGAGCTAAATTGCGGCGTTTAAATAACGCAACTGAAATGACTGAGGTAAGTGTCTTTGCTAATTAAATGCGAATTAATTTCACATCCTTTAGAGTTATTAGCAAAAAGCATTGCCATCCACTTTTTTACTCCTGACCTTAGTTTAATTTCTTAACAGTTTTTATTGCTTTATGCAGCATTTTGTTCTATATAAATAAAACATATCCACCTATGCATACATAGCATCCACATACATACCCACATGTATATCTATATATTTCTAGTTGATAAGAAAATCTGTCTTCTTTTTACTTTATGCAAATGCCTGAAATTTCCTTAGTTCGCTTAGGTTCGCATATACGAATTAATTATAAACTTGGAAAGCTTTAAAGCTCATCAAAATTTGTAGTGTTTTTGAAACTTTTTAAAAAACTTTTCATTTTAAGCTTTTTCTTGTTAAACGTCAAGTTACCTAACGAAAGCTTAAATTTTTTTCTTACTAAAATAAAAGGTTAACACCATAAGTAAATGCCTTTGAAGCTTTCCGCTGTGTGGTATTCAACAGAGTGACTACGATAACAATTGTTTGTCCCTTTCCTATATTATTCAGCTTTTTTATTGCAATAATAAGCTCTTAAGTTAATAATAAGCTTTTAATACTTTAACTAAAGATAATAATTAAAGACGATTCGCAACGGCCTTCTAATTCTTTACAGTGGCTCATCAACAATTATTCGTTGTGAAAAGCCACAAGAGAAGCAAGCAAGCTCAAGTTGGCGTAGACCCTTCGCAAATCTGAAAGCTGGTCAAGCAATGGTAGTGAAGACGTGCTGAATATCTAAAGAATAGATTTCCACTAAATACGTGCAACAAAAGCAATTCAAGAGAGATCGAGAGATTAGAAAATTTATAACCTAAAGCCTTCTCTTTCTTATTCAGTGAAGAAAGTAAAATTGTTGCGTCTCATCAATAAACTAAAAGTAACTAAGGCTTCATGAGATAGCTTAACGACTTTAAGGAACAACTTAAAGAAGGTATAGTTTACTTACCATTTTTCTACAAAGCTTGCGGATGAATCCTGAAGTAGCCAAAATTGAAAGAAGGCTGAAATGTCAAATTCGTAGCAATCCATCGCTTTACAATAAATCCTTCATAATAGATCATCCTTTAGCAGAAGATGGCAGCATGCAAAGGTTCATCTATCTCACAGACCTGTGGAAAAGGTACAAATGTTGTTTTATAATAAATAATTAAATAATTAATTGAATAATTTTAACAAGTAATCATAAATAACTTTAATTTTTATATCTTGCACTACTTGTGGTATAAGGGTACATAAGGCTTATGCGGAGGTATGTAATACCTACAACGATTTGGGACAAACCCTTCTTTTATTACACCGATCGATTCAAAATCACTTACTGAGTCGATCTAAGATTGTCTGTCCATCTGACTCCCTTGCTTTCTTGCATTGAACAGCCCGTCATTTTTGAGATATTTGGATGAAATTTTGTATACCGACAGGTTTTGATGCAAAGACAAACGTCACTAAAACTGGTTTAAATCGGATACCTTTTTCGATCATAAATATAAATTTTTAACTTTAATATATAACTTTAATATATACAAATTTAACTTTAATAACGGTCGGCTATGCTCGCCTAGGGGGCTATAAAGTCTTTATCTATTACGCCATAACTGACGTTATTTCAGACAGACTAAAAAAAAAAAAATTATACAAAAAATCATTTAATATGCAATCAAAATTAATTGTTAAAGAAAATCGGAATCTTGTGTTATACTGAAGCATACGAGTAAATGAATCTGGCAAACAACGTTCACATCGAACTGAATCAAGAAGATTGAAAGATGTACAATCGCGGGCAAGTCAATATGAAGAAGAAGATGAAAAACAAAATAAATAACTGAAATTAGGAATCGCACGATTTTGCGTGCGTACGAAACTGACAAACACACATGTAAATATTTTGCAATCAATAAAGTTAAAATTTCTCTTTGGTCCTTTTTATTTATAATCTGTGGGGACCTTTCAAGATAAGGCTTTATATGGGAAGTGGTCCGATTCGAACCATTTTCAATAGCGGTTGTTCTTGGCACCAAATTTCTTTAAAAGATCTCAAAAGCTACGTCTTGTAGATTGAACACAAAAAACAAGACAGACAGATGGACAGATAACCTTAGAATTATTTTCTGAATCAGACGATATAATAAAAGATGGATCTATCTCAAGTGCTTCTAGAGGTTGCATGCATCCGCACATGTTACATGGTACTACAACTGGTCGCGGGTATTAAAAAAAACTAGTAAGAAAAAAAACAAAATATAATAAAACAAATTTTTTAAATTTAAGTTATATATAGACACCCTATAGGCATTCACAAGCTTCCTAGTCTTATACACATATACCATTTTTATGCAGACAGACAGTTCGGCAGACGGACGGACAGAGAGACAAGCTCAGATCAATTCAGACCCAAATTTCTTAATAAATAAAAAATGCAGGTTTAGCTTACGTCCTTGAAGGCGTTGCATACATCTGCATAAAGTTAACATACCCTTGCACGACAAGTGGTGGTGTAAGGCATAAAAAGCGAAACAAAACCGTAACAAATTTATATTAATTTTATTATGTTTGAACATTTTGAACGCTTCGGTTGAGTTAATTCGATTTTTAAAATTAAACTTAAACTAAACGATTTGATACGTCGAACGGTTCAAATAACACGATCATAGGTATATAAGAAGAAGTTAATTCAAGAGCTTTGTAGTACGACTTATCACTCGCGATCGTCATAATATTGACGCGTCCATCGTGTCTATGAGTCTATTGCAAAGAATCAAGTAAAAGAAGAGTAGAGAGAAGTAAAGGAAAGGCGTGGGTAAAGAAAGCAAAAGTCAAAGGTAGAAAATATCATCATATCTCATATTCAAAAATAATACACTGCGTCCATCATAAAGATCAGATCTGGTGTTGAATCGTAAATCTGTTTTTTCTTTTAATTTATTTCGCAAAGTAAACTAAAAAAAAAAAAAACTAAACTAAACCAAACTAAACTAAACTTCTTCTTCTCTTTTACTGTAAGAGCTATATTATATATAAGTAGTAAAAACCAACTGAGACCATTTTAGTATGTCCTTTTTTTTTTTTTTTAAATTTAAGTTTAATATTAAAGAAAATATTCATAAATTCAAATTAAGAGATAGTTGAAAACTTAAGGTATCGCCGATGGGGATTGATGAGAGGCTGTTGGTATATAAGCGAATGTGCGCTGTTGCCAGGTACGAAGATATACGCAATACGTTATATAAATATATATATATATATATACACATACATATTTATTTTTTATATTTTAATTTTATTTTATTTTTAAATATTTTAAATTTGCATTTATTAAAACCCATAAGATTTTCAAACTAAAAAATATTTAAAGCATTTAGCAAATAGCAACTGAAGATTGTATCGTAAAAAGGCGGCGTTTACAATCAGGTAATATATTTATTCTGACTAAAATGAAACTTAAGTTTTTAGAAAGAAACAGATCTAGTAGGCAGCCACATAGCATGATAAATAAGCAGCGCAACTATCAACCGACGATGAACTGGATTCAAGTCTCAACACTTCAGTTGCCACTGACGGAAAAGCGTCGCTATAATGAATATTCGATCGGTAAAGCCGTGTAGCACATACCTTCGAAAGGGGGAAACTATGCCCTAGCGGTCTTTTTCATCTTCTTTCAGGCCAACACTATGTTACTCGTATTGTGCTCATCTCCTGCGTCATTCTTCGACGAAGATCTGAAGGGAAAATATTTCTAAACAACTGCAAAGTTATGTTCAATTACGGGAGAACTCCGTGGCGTTTGTCCAATTGCAGGACTTAAAGACGCGTAATCTTGACAGGACTAAAACCATCATGACTACCCTTAGCTTGGGTGAGAGGTAAAGCATTTGTGATACACAGTGGAAAGTAAGTAACGGCATTAAAATAAATCGAAATTCTATCTAAATTTACTAGATTTTATAATACCGCTCCATTCAAGATGATCCCGCTTCGCAAGGCTTTTGGCATAAATTGCGGCGTCAGCTGCATGCAAATGGTTCGCTCGTTTCCGTTCAACAAGCTTTAATGCTGAGGGCACATGACAGTCTGGTCCAACCCAAACGTTGGTAATGTCGCCAAAATTCTTCAGAAAGATGGGGAAACCGGATATTTAATCTTGCAACGTCACTACAGAACTAAACATTAGCTAAGCTACTCTTTTGCACCACTTGCATATCGCATACAAAACAACAGGAGCACGATGCTTGAGTCCGAGAAAAATTTAATGGATCGAACGATCGTTTTTTGAACCACTGCTGAATCGAAGTAAAATTTAGCCATTTTTGAAGAGCAAGGAGCACTGGACATGATCCAATAAGGTGCCAAAAAAATCGGGATCCGAGATGGACGAACCGGTGAAAGCGATTGCGAAACGAATGAATGCCGCACAAGTTAATGCCTTCTGTTTGGTAGTGCCATGATTGCCATGACCTGCTTCAGACTGATAAAAACGATTGATTTGACTTCGAAATGCCATCAACTAAGATGATCAAAATGCGTTTTTCTGTCATCAGCGCGGCAAATGAAGCACCGCTTTAATGATTCCGCGAAGATTGAGAGAAACCTTTGTTGGGAAGTCTTGATTCAAATACCCTGTGCCCGAACTTTGCCCCATCCGATGATCATTTGCATCGCTTTAACTTGTTCCAGCTGTTTGACGCTGTGAGAAGACACTATCTCAGGTTTTACTGGATTACATGGTATTATGGGGAAAACTTGTCCTAGAACAAGAATTGTGCCTGTTTAGCTCATTTGAAATCGAAAAAATATATGTTTAAATTTTGATAACAATGCCTCGCGATCTCTTTCCTTAATCCAAACCACAGGTTTAATTTTCCCTCTTCGATCAAAATAGTTTTTCATTTAATAAATTCTTTCAACGATAGTTTGACATATTTTGACGTCTTCCTGAAGCTAAGTGTCAGAGACATTCAACTCTCTTAATTAGTCCTATGGGTAGAGCTTCACCAAAGCGTAGTACCAAGCACTCGTGATTAATATCAGACAGAGGAAGTAAAGCCCGTTAAGGCAGTCACACAAATACACCTAAACGCTCGATTTGTTCAAAAACCGGTTTTTTGGTTTTTCTTTTTTTATTTCCTATCTATCCCTTGCGATAGGTTCTTGATTGAATGCTTTGCAAGCTAACGAATGATCTATTTATTCGTAGATGGAAATGCGTCGTTCTTCCAATGTCAACATTTAATTTAATTTAATTTACTCTTAGAAGTAAAGCTTACATTAATTATTATTAAAAAATAGTACAAAGAATATAAGGAGATATAAAGATAGAAGAAAAGGAGAAAAAAAACAAGTAAGAAAGTTTTATTTAGCGGAGTCCGAATCTCGCATACCCCGCGCTATATTTTTCGCATTCGACTCTTCAAGTTCTTTCCTTCGATACCCATATCACTGATATTATTAAAAATCCAGCAAGTCGTTGCGTCTAATATATCTTTTTGGAATCAATCCATTTTTAGACAGATAATATATCTTCTTGTAAGGAGTGTATAAAATAGTTTTAAACATTCTCGTCTTTTTTGCCTTATGATGAAAAAAATGTGAAAAAAATAAAATTTAATTATTCGTAACTTTGTATGGGCATGGCCGATTGACTCCATTTTTGGACCCTAACATCAATATCGAAAATTTCAGCCGTC
>KK502487.1:223960-239678 GCA_000688735.1 Glossina austeni | reverse complement strand
ATACGTTAGGTCACCGTAAGCAACAAACCGTTACGCCTTATAATATGCTATAATTTTTGTTTAATAAGTTAAGCAATATAAAATATGCAATGGTTTTTTAATTCGTTTTTTGTTTTGGCAATGGGCGTTGTTATGTTTTTGGTTTATATTTTTTTTGGTTTTTATTTTTGTAAGAAAAAAAAAAAAGCAAAAAGAATTTCTCACAACCGAAATTTTTTTTTAAAAGAGTGTTTTTTTTTTTTTTCAAATCGTTTTATATTTATTTTGTAATTCTTTTTTTTTTTTTTTTTTTTTTTTTTTTTTTTTTTTTTTACAAAAAAAAAAACCAAAAAAAATATAAACCAAAAACATAACAACGCCCATTGCCAAAACAAAAAACGAATTAAAAAACCATTGCATATTTTATATTGCTTAACTTATTAAACAAAAATTATAGCATATTATAAGGCGTAACGGTTTGTTGCTTACGGTGACCTAACGTATACAAAAAAGTGATCAATAATATAAGGAAAACAACTAAGCGCACACACATAGACACATTATAACATTGTCATCAACATCATCATCATCATCATCATCATCGTCATCATCATATAATATATATTTATATATATGTGTGAAGGCATTTAAATATGGATGAATGAATGAATAGGTTTTTGTATAAGAGCGCGAGAGTATATCCGTGTATGTTAGTGCGTGTGCTTATGCATTTATTATATGTGTGTATATATATATGCATTTCATGTTTTATAAATGTATGCCAAATATTCAGAAGGCCGTATATAACGATACTTGTGCCCATTAAAACGCGACATGTGGTCTAAAATATTTTTATATAAAACATAATACGATACAAGAAAGAAAAAAGCTACAAAAAAACAAAAAAAAACAAAAACCAAGGCTTGGCTCTTCCTCTTTCTCTCTAAACTCATATTACATGCAGCCACACAAATTAATCATCATCTCGTGTGTGTGTGTGTGTATGTATTACATTTACACCTTTAATAGCATTTAAAATCGCTTTAAGTACTTGCTGCCTGCCTGCCTTCCTGACTGCCTGCCTGAGGGTGAAGGCGAGCTGCAATCATATAAACTGTTACCAAATTAATCCATTTGTCGTTAACCAATTGTAGTGAAATCAAGTGTGTAACCCATCAAGGAAATCGATTTGTAATTATATGCAATTAATTGTTATTGTGTTGTTGTATATGTGTAATTTGGATAACTGCCGTATGTAACTACCTACATACGCACAAGATTCTCTCTGAAATGTTATAATGGCATAAAATTGTGTGTTACGTGATTGTGTGTTGTTACTATTATTATAATAATAATAAATTCTCTTGCAAATTATTATCGTACATAAACAAAGGAGAGAAGAAGGATCATCTTAATTGAAACGAATCCCCTACTAAGTCGTTATGCAGTCGCAGATTTTGGATAATGTACACAAACGAACAAATTAAATACAAATACAGAGAAATATTTGCTGCTCACATAATTTACGGTAATTAAAGTATAACTGATTTTCCAATTAGAAGATAAAATTAAGGAAATTTATGCTCTCTATATATGCATGCTTATGAACATTGCACATATATATATATATATATATACGAACACTAATACGCTTTAATATGATGATAATCAAATCTTATTAAATTTTGATAGATTCAAAGATAAGATAAATAAGTTGAACGGCATTATACACATGCAGGCAGGAAGCATTATATGGTTGTCCAGGTTTTCGAAATAGAAAGAAAATTTAATTATTTATTATAACATTTTGGAAGAAAAGTTGAATCTATCTATGGCTTGCTAAGGTGGATGAAAAGGATAATACCATCTCTTAGTATTATAATGCGATTGAAAATGTTTGTATACAATTTAGGAGTAAAAGGTAAAGGGCTTGCGGGGTCTCAAAGACTTTACAAGGTTATAAGACCAGATGAACTATCTTTACATCGAAGCTTTGCTTATCCACCTACCTATTAGTAAAAAAAGGATAACCCATAGAGTCAATAAGTTGAATGGCGTTATACTTGCAGGCAGCAAAGGATTTCTAGTCATGAAAAGTGAAGGTCTTGCGAGGTGTCAAAGACTTTACAAGGTTATAAGCCAAGCCAAAAACTATCTTCCCGTTCAAGTCCTGCTTATCCATCTATCCATTATTAAGACAAACGTAACCCATAAAGTCAATAAGTTGAATAACATTAGACATGCAGGTAGCAAAGGACCTGTAGGCTCCAAACATGCAACAAAATTTCGTAATTTATTCCAAAATTCGGAAAGTTAAGTTCAATCCATACTCTGCCAAGGCAGATGAAAACTATGAAACTATCTCCTAATATTCTAGTACGATTAAGAAAGTGCGCGTACTGTACGAAAATCATGCGTGAAGTCTTACCAGCTTGTCTTTCACCAGCTTGTAAAACTATATAATCAGTTTTTAAGCCAAGAGCAACTATCTTCCAATCAACAGTTCGCTTACCCATTTATCGTTTACGGAAAAGAGCAGGACATAGAGTTAATATAAAACTTTGTATTAGAGTACCGAATAAGTGCTCGGTAATGTCCGAAATTAGCCATAATTGGTACGCTAACCTAATGAATGAACCGCGGCTTTTTCATCTAAGCCTATAGCCTTTAAGTTTTGTGCAATGGTATGAGAGATCCGTGAAAGTGTGGAATACAATTGTGCCGCAATTACTACTGGAAATGAAGACGTGCCTTTCTCATCTAAAGCCTTTTAAATTTACGTAACAGTAGAAAGTCTGAAGAACAACTTACGCAATTAGGCCGCGATTACTACTATAAGGTAGTAAATAAAACCGCGACTTTTTCACCTAAACTTTTTGCCTTTAAGTTTTACGAAATGCTATAAGCTATTCCGGAAAGTACAAAGTACAACTAATGCAGTTGAACCCTAAGTAGGATTAGAAGCTGGCAAATAATGGTACGATTTTTCAGCAAAATCTTTTCTCCTTAAGCCTTACGCAATAGTAAATATAGAGCGATTGGGATAAAAAACGAAGGCGACATGCCGAAAGTCATGGCATCGGGTGAGTTTTCAGTATGAGGAAATTTTCCCCATATAGAAAAAACTTGCTTAGGAAAACTTAGCAATACTAGCCTGGAATGCGTCATTTTCATATCATTGTTATCAGCCGACCTGACTCCTTCAGATTTACTTTGGCTTCAATCGATAACATATTGTCCGCTCGGACAAATCTTCCTTTTTATGGCGATAATGGAAAATAAACGCCCATGAGATCCATGGCTAGATAGCCTCAAAAGACCAATTGTCCTTTCTGCACGGAAAGCATATGCTAATTAGTCCCTAAAACAATAGAAAATAGGTTGACAAGAGTTAGCATAAAATATCTCATGTTTTCTTTTTTTTTTTCTTCTAATATATTTTTCATTCAGGCATAAAAATTAAAGGCTATGAGAGATTTCGAAGAGCTCACCAAACTGTAAAACTGTAGAAGTTGCTAAGCCAAAAGCAACTATCTTCACGTGAAAGTTGTACTTATCCATCCGTGTATTAGTACAAAAAAAAAAACAAGTGGAATTGACACAAAACTTCCCGTTGAAGCATTGAATAAATTCTTGCCAGATTCTCCGAGAACGAGCGTAGTTAGGACTATGAGGTAGTGAATAAAACTTTGACTTCTCCATCCAAGTATTATGTGTTGAAGCTTTGCATATAAGTTATCCCGACATGTATAGAGAACATGTCTCAGAGAGCTCTTAACTTTCAGCACTTCATCCGCTCGAGTAGGTCTTGAATTTTTATAGCGATAATAATAAAATAAAATTTTACGAATCTTGGGTGGATAGTCTCAGTTATGCTTTCTATGTGCACGAAAATCATATTCTCGTTAAGACATTGGAGAAGTAAAGCTTAACAGTGTATAGTAGAGTGATAATAATGTGAATAAAATATCTCGTGATTTGCTTTTCTTTTTTTAATTTATTTTCTAGTTTACTTAAATAATAGCCAAAGACCAAAAAAATATTTGTCCAGTTTCTACAGACAGCTGCCTTCAGTTTCCATTATTCCAACTTTAAAAACCAAAAGAGCATTCAACCCATGGCAGGATTTGCATACTAATCAGAAAATTACAAATTGGAGGTAGCAAGTTTAGCAAACTTAAGCGGCGAATGGAAAATTAATTTTATTTCTTATTTGAATCGTTTTCTGAACGTGAATATTAGACTAGCGTAAGCTCTCTAATATGTTTGCCGTTTATGTTAACATTTTTTCTTTACCAACATTAAGCATTACCTTAAAAAATTTATCTCCCGACACTTTATTAAAGCTGAACCATCTATTAAACGTTATGTCGATAAAATCTACTGTCTCTGCTACTGTCAACTCTAATAACAGTGTGCGTACAGTAAATGCACTTTAATGTTGTTTATTAAATAGGTGGTGGATGTGAATTTTTTATTAAAGTGAATAAAAATAAAATGTTCTTAAATCATTTTTATTACAACATTTCATTAATAGAAAAAGAATCAATTGACATTAATATCGAAAAGGAAATGACAATTGTGGTAGAAATATTTTTTAAAATAAAAACTAGAAAAATAAATCTCTGATGAAAAATATGAAAAATCGTAGCTTCTTCTTCAAAGTGTTTAGCCAGGAGTACGTTCTTGTCCTCCTTCAATCGAATAAAACGTCCCTTTAGCTAAGTAAGCTACATGATTACGATTTCGCTCTCATTCTAAGCCCGGATGCCCGGATTTCTATTACTCTGCATAAAATGGGGACCGTCGTGCTTGCCAATCTTTTCATATTATTTTACGCTTCACTGAATTCCCATTTCTTATCCTTGAAGATGCTTCAGCGGCTGTTTTAGTCCATCACTCCATTGTATATCTTTAATTGGAACACGAGATCGCCTCCCTGATACCTGGATGCTGGCTTACATTTCAGGCGGTCCTTTCTAAAAGTAAGCGGCATAAGCCAACTTTATGTCAGGGCATTTTCTTCTAAATTACGATCTGAATTTTTATTTATATGAAGAGTATTAAAAGGCAATTTCAAAAACCGCGTTTTATCCTTCCATGTGCATACAGGCTCAGCATATTATATAACATTGCATTTAATCCAATTTAGTTTGGTTTAGTTTGTTAATGAAATATAATTACTAATGACAGCGACATCATGCGATAATAATTGTGAACACAATAATATCAGATATTGATGTCGCACATAAATGCAGACGAAACTATAGATTATAGAAAGCTGCATATTTCACCCTTGACGACGTTATTTATACATTTGAAGCGTTTTACTTATTCACAGAACGACTCTTAACTCGAAAAAAAAAAGATGAATACGATCCCAATGAATAGAAATGAAAAACAATAAATAACACATCCGGGTTACCCCAAATTTAGAAACGTTTACAGTGTAAGGTGTTTAATTATAAATAGGTTTCAATCGTTACACGTGGGTAAGTGATGCCTACGGTTTGGTCTTCCTACTGCAAATGTGCTGAAGAAATGTAAGAGTTTTGTGCACCCATCAAGTTCTTTAGAAGATTTTGTTAGCGTAGCCATCTACTTTGGGTTTCCAAGCACGCTCAGCGTTCTTTGTCTTCCTTATGGGTCATTACCGTGAATGCTTATTCTTTAAGTTCAGTATCTACCTTTGGAACAACTTACTTGTGGTAAGCTTTTTTGCCGTTCGTGTTTTTTTTTTTTTCTTACACTTTCAAATCGAATGTCTAGCGTCCTTTCCTGGCCTTACAATTCTTAGTCTTCTGTTGATTCCCCGAGTTACGTGATCTTTGGCCAAACTCTTTCAGGTAAAAGTTATAGAGGCTTACCATTGCCTGCCTCTTATCTCACTTACAAACGTAGGCTTTCAACCTTCGCCGTCAATAATGCGATTAGTTACTTACTTAGTATTAGCCGCTGTGGTTGTGGCATGTGCTACTTCCTTTCACACTAATCTAGTTACCTTCTTGGTTCCTGTTTTGTTTTTTTTTATTTATTTTTCTTTTTTCTTTCTATTCCATTCACTTTCAATATTCTTTTAGCCTCCTTTAGAGTGTTTTACGTTACTATTGCACCTATCGTATACAATGTAATCTATTATAATAGGCCTTAATGGCTTCGAGATTACATATACATATACATATACATATACATATCGTATACAATGTAATCTATTATAATAGGCCTTAATGGCTTCGAGATTACATAAGCGTCAATATATAAAAATGATAACGGACAAGAGCAGCGTCTAACTGGCCGCTCAAATATACATAAAACAAAAAACTGGGAACATCTTAACTTCTTCTGCAACAATCTTTCAAACCGTTGGTGATTTTTGTACATTTATGCCGAACTCTCTTTCCCTCCTCCTGCTCCCGTTGCATTTCTCTTCCTTTTTTCCCTTACACCAGCTCCGTATGATTAGATTGTAAATAGCGTAGACTTTGTTCACAATTCTTAGAAGAATTATTTCCACAATCTTGCACTTACAATGTGTTAGTGTTTCTTGCGAATTTCTTCATCCGAATATCGTGATGTGAATCCCTTAAGCCAATTGCTTTTCGGGTTTTTCCTTCTGACATTTTTATGAAACCTTTTATCTGCTGAATTTCCTACGAATTTTTCTTAATCTTATTGTCAACCGCCAGCTTCTTTACCTTATTCATGTCGGCAGGGCAAGTCTATGTTTGCTTTCATTTTCTGAGAAATCGAGCAGTTTTCATCTAAACTTATTTTCTTTGACCAATTGGTAAGACAACTTGAAAGACTCTATTGGCTAAATCTGGAATCTCAACTTGATCTAAGAATTCATCGCATTTTATACAAGCGTATCTTTCAAACCTGCTTGCACTTACGGCATATAAATGCGGGGAGCAGCCATTAACTTTAATGCTGAAATTCTACAAAATTTTCACTCCAAAGCCTTCTGCTTTATTGTGAATGCCCTGCCCGGTTGGTTAGCAACAATGATAACCTGGTCTTTCCTTTCATCAAAAATCTTATTCAACGCATTTCCTCAAAATATCTTCTCAGACTTAAATCCCTAAGCAATATGTCTTCTGAATGAATCCAATGAACTAATGAAAGTTTGAAAGGAGATTACATACTGGATCTTCCATTTTACACTAATTTAATTTTCTTTTTTAATTTATTTTAATGAATTTTTCAAGTTTTTATTTATTTAAACCTCTTTGTTATACTGTCTCCCTTTAGGGACAGTAGCCTTTGTTATTTCTCTCATCTTGACATTTACTTATTAGTTTTTTGGATAGATTGTAACAAAAAAAGAAAAGAATGCATGATTACCATAAACCTGTCTGTCAACTACAGAGAACATCTCCTAAATGGTTGGTCATCTAATGAAAAGAAGTGTTTAACAAACATAAAGCCACACACTTCGCCATTCATAACTACATTGTTCGTCCTCGTCATGAAGGAGAAAACATATCGGAGATTTTTATTACAATCGTCTATACTGTTGGAAATGCGAGAAATCGAAATTAACTCTTTTTGATATATTCATATATTTACAAGTAAATGATTCCAAGCAAGCAAGCTGAGGACTTCATGTACTTTTTAGTTAAAAATAGAAAACTATTTTTGACACTCTATTCACAAGAGATGAAAGAACAGATGAAAAAGAGTTTTTCCTTTCTTTTTTTTTTTCTAATTCTAAAAAGTGTTTTTATTACACCCATCAACGAAAGGTAAGAGAATGCATTTATTTTGTCAAAACGTTTGCAACACGCGGAAGAAAAATCCACAGACTCGACTTGATCGGTATCAAATACTAAGCCGATTTAAGCCCATCTGTCTGTCCGTCTGTCTTTTTTGAACATTCTCCTGAAGCTATCGACTTTAAATTTTCGGAAACATTGACAATTTCTGCACCAATTTAAGGATGTCCCTCTGTCCCACCTTTCCATCTGTGTAAGGTGTGTGGTAAATATCCTCTTGGTCAGCTGGCAAGTTAGAGAGAACCATTTGAAATTCTTCCATGCAGGCTGGTATTGACAATGGGATAAATCGTTCAAAGGACACCTCCACCGTACAATATTATAAACTGAGATTATCTCTATTTTCAAATATAGAAATAAATTTGTTTTCAACTCGTTACCTATAAACTACAACAGAAACAACGATAAGGAATTGGAAATATATTCTAAGGATAGTCTTACAGAAGCAAAAAAATTGGCCACGCCTACACGAAATTATAAAGGATTTTCTTCACTTTTTTGATGTTTTCTGCTTATTACTCATCGAGATGGAATGTTGAAAATTATTCTGTGCATCCTCAAAAGAAAATGTATTATCTGTCTAAAAATGAGTCAATTCTCAAATGAAAGTGGCGGACTCTAGGAGGAGGAGCAGGAATAGTTTTTTCTTAGCAATATAATCAATACGAATGCGACAAACTCATGGTAACAGTGTACGTTGGACAACCGTGATGTTTATAATTGTTTTCAATGGAAATTAATTTATTTGAAAAACTATTTGACTCAGACAATCAGCCGCTGCAGATATTTCAAATTTTTACAAATTTGCAGTGATCTGAATTCAAGGTTAATCCCTTTAACAATCTTACAAAAAAGCAACAATTGAAAATTCTTGATATATGCTCTGCTGTAGTAGGCGATTACGGAGAAAGTGCGCAAAAATATGTTTCTCATCTTTTCATTAGTCGACAATTGAACGAAGTAGCTCTCATTCCAAAAGGCGATTTATCATAGCGGACTGATCGAAATAATTATGCAGGGATGTTTGCTTTCCAAGTTACTTAGCCCAGAAAAATTCAAGATTTCTCTCTCTTTTCTTGCTTTGGTACAATAAAGTAACCGGGAGTCTTTTTCCGGAAAGAGTTATTAGTGTTTCCAACTTCGTATCAATGTAAAATATTACCTCATTAAGTTAGGTTACAGCACATTGAACTTTCAACATATGGTAATATTTTGATTTAAAATTCATTCAATGAATTTTACGATAAAAACGAGTTAGACAAACTGTTTCCAGGTGCATGCAGGGAAGGGACAAAATAAATATATAAATGATTTTCCCGCTCACGAAAAAATTGAATCAAGCTATCAAAGGATTGCCTTAAATTTTTCCTGAGAGCATAAACTCTACAATAGTTGTGGTACAAGGGTATATTAAATTTGTTCGGCTGTGTGCAACAACCAGAAGGCCCCTCTTTTATTGTTTCTAAACTTGTTCCGTCCGTCAGTCCGTCCGTCTGCCTCGTTTCTTTCTGTTCAACCAACACACCGCTATTTTCGAAATATTTTAATGAAAGTTGCTTCACCGACATATTTTAGCCCAAGGACGACCACTGTTGAAAATGCCTCGGATCGGAAGACTTTTTCGACTATTTCCTTTGCCTTATTTTAAAAAGTTTTTACATGAATAACTGCAAGTTGATATAGAACGCTTAATGGTGATCAGAATCCCACTATAATGTTTTTATTTGTTTTTGTTCTTTTAAAAAAGTGAAATCAATTCGTCCGTGAGTACTTTTAAAAAAACAAGTAAACAATTCGTAACGCTTAAACGATTAAAGTCAATTATTTCATATGTATATATAATTATTTTATTAACATAACGCTCATATGAGTTACGTTACGTTGTTAATAAAACTATTATTTGCCTTTTGATTAAAATGTGTACAAGAGGGTTTAAAGTTACCATCAACTCGTTAAATAACCGAGACAGGCAGTAAAGCAAGTAAATACTTCTCTCATGCTACGACGCAGAGGGAGTATATTAAATTTAACAAATACTTGTAGATCATGGCAGGTGGGATGTTAAACGCTAAACGTTTTAATAAATGGAACTGTCCGTCCATAGATGATACTGTTACAACTTTTAAGTATTGCGTAAAAGATTAAAAGTCCTATACGCTTAAACTCTTTGTGCGAGTCGCTATGTCATAAAATTAGTTTCATCTAGATACCAATCATGCCAAAGGGATAAGCTTTCCTTTTTGCATAAAATTTCGAAAAATGTTATGGTTTTAGATTTTTTTATATTTCCATTATTTCTCTTGTGCCACGGGTAGATGACATTTCCACGTTTACATATATATAATATTAAATATAAATTTAATAAATTTCAGTAATGGTTTTTGTTTTTGTTTTTTTTTTGGGGGGGGTTTTGTAAGAGAAAATATATATTTTTCGTAATTATAAATATTTAAACAATAAAATGCGTAAAGTAAACATAAAAATTCATTTATTATTTATTAATTAATTATCAAAATAACAAAGCAAAGTCTTACCTAACGATTAAAGTTTGCACCGACAACTACAAATCTCGGCACGGGAATGNTATATTAAAGCATCTATCGAATCAACAAAAAAAAATTACACTTTTCTACACGGAACTATTTTTAACGATTTTTTGAAATTTGGTATGTTAGTGTAAAATGCATATGGGAGAACACCCAAATTTGAGACTCTAGTGCGGCCAAACTAGAAAATGTCACCCATATTCACCTATATCACCTATATAAAATATAGGTTCCGTTAATACACTCCGTTCAGTGTGCTTTGGATACATCATGAAATAAAACAATAATTAAAAAAAAAATGTTTACATCACGTTTTTTCTTACCTCAACAATGCGCGCTCAGTTCACCACTCTATTATCATGCATGTTAATTAACCACAGCAGAGAGTCGAACAGACCACATTTTCAATTTATATATAAAATGTCTATAAAACACTTATTATACGCCATAGAAACCATGCCAGCCAAATATGTACCAATAACAAGCGTTTTATTTTGAATTAAATAAAATTTGTTGTTGTTGTTTTTCTTTTTTGTAAAAATTCAAAATCAATTATCGATAGCACATGACAAAGTACATAAACAAAAAATATAAATAAATATGACATAATGTCGAAAAAGTAATGAGCCTAAAAATGCATACCTAGGAAATGTTGGTAGATTTTTCATTTTTTTAAGGATCAATATTTATTAGACGGAAATCAATTCAATTCGTATTTACGTTATTACACACATTCAACACACATATACATATGTATATATATATATATATGTATATATATATATTAAAGCTTAGTTAGTTTGCAAGCATTATGATGAGTGGGTTTTTACACGTTACTATGGCTTATGGCATAAACAGTTTGTCTGCCTAAAATTGATTCAATAGCAAATAAAATGTTTACTTACAACAGCTTTTTGGTGTATAACCAAATAGTCCTATATTCTGCCTACTGCGTTTGTGTTTGTTTTCCATGTATATAAGTTATTGGATGTATGTACGGATATATATAAATACATATATACGTGTATAAATTATAAAAGAGCTTTAGGCGATATTTTTCGTGGCGTGTTAAATGGTTTATGTTCATGTTGCCGNGAAGAATCCTTAATAAAACGCTAGAAAAAATTCTCAAGAATATAAAGTCGGTCCATGCTGTCGTCGCAGGGATCGTTGTGAGACATACGTCTTATTGCCTTAATTCCAATAATATCTTAATGTGTGCGGAGCACACTACGCCTACATACATGCGAAACTATATAAACAAAATATCGATAGAAAAAATCCCCAAAAAGATGTTAGAAAAAATTTTAAAGGATATAAGCCCGTCGCAGGTAACACATTGAATATATTACATGATACATATTTTAAACTCCTACACTACTTTCAAACATGCTTTACAAACCTATTTTCCAACAATCTTCTTACGCTCGCATAGCACGTTACCCTTACAATGCTTCCATATATGTTTGATAAGACATCTTTTCTTTATATACTTTCAATATGAAAAATTCAAAAAAAAAAGAGATTTGGAAAAAACCCTAAAGGGTGTTAGCCGATCAGGGCATGCTTTAAGTATGTTATATTTTAAATGAGACAGATTTTAAACTCCAACATTACCCTCAAATACGTTCGACAGACTTGATTGCAATAATTTTTTTACGATTGCATCTTTACAATACGTTAGCTAAAATATATTTTCTTTATAACTACTTGCAATATGAAAAATTGCAAAAAGGGTGTTGGAAGTCGGTCCATGCGTCTATAGATGATTTTTATTTCATTTTACAATTTTCCGTTTATATTATACATTTATTTAAATTACATTAAATTTATTTTTCTGTTTTATTTACTTAATTACTGAGATAAAAGCCAATCTTCTCATCGTATAACTAAAGCGTCATGCACCACGTATATGTATTAATTAATTACTTGAAAATCGGAGGAAAAAAAAAATAGTATTTTGCAATTATTTCTCATTTACATTAATTTTTATGTTATGATTATTAATGGATCAGGTACACATATATATTTATACGTAAATTATATATGAAAGTATATATATATATATATATATATATATATATATATATAATATATATATTTAATATATATATATATATATTTAATATATGCAGATATAAAAATATGAAACCAATATTGTACATTAAAGGACATAACCAACCGTTAAGTTGACTCATATAAACGAGTGCATATTACGTACATACATTGGTTAATAAGGCTCGAATCAAAATTAATAACCTTGTGAGAAATAACGGTTAAACTTATTTTTAAATATTCTTAAATAATCAACAATTATTTAAGTGGGAAACTCTTTCATATGCTTTCATAATTGTATCCATATCCAAGGATAATAATGTATATTAATTAACATTGATTAAACATATTAAAAAGAGCTTTCACAGACTTATTCGTTTACTTAACATTTGCTGGACGCGACACATATTCGAACACTATTCAGGCTATTGCTTGCCTAAAGAGTTAATCTATAGTTTGTCAAACGTGAACGTGTAACTTTTGCACAGCACCCGATAGTACTCGGATTAATTTTGTGTACCAAACGCCCTCCAGAGAGTTAGACAATCCCTATAAACTAGGGCCCTGAACTGCACTGGAGCAATCGTACATACTTATTGTGTAGGGCCCAATAAATACACTCTGGGAAATGTTGAGGCCTATCATTATTCGCTTTAGCAATGATGAAAACCACAGTCGCCATCATACCTCCCGAAGGGTCATACCCAGCAGAGAGAATTCACACATTGGTTAGCTACTGCGTTCAGGCTGTAATTAGGCATACTAGCTTCCACCGCTCTTCCCACGTGGTAGGTCAATACGCAAGCTTCCCCAAGAAGGATTTTGGCAAGCACCAACCTACTGTCACCTTTATCTGGAGGTGTTTTCTACTAACTATAATCTATTAAGCTTTTTAATTGCGAAATAGTGTAGAGATGTGGCAACAAATTTTCCTGTACGACGTAACCTAACCTTGTTCGGAGAAACTTTTACTTTCTATATGAAATCAGATTTCAACATAAATAATTGTCGTAATAACATAGTTTATAGAAATGTTCGTGATTGTCGGGATTTTGTTCTTCGTTCTTTTTTTTTTTTTTTCTCATGCTCGTTAAGCAAGTATTGCTTTTGCAATGTGAAAGTCATTTTTAATTAGACCACACCGCACTTCCATTTGCTTTGCTAAAGTTATTAAGCACACTTCAGTTCTATAACTCAATAATTTTGTTAACTTTTATGGTTCAAAAGTTGAAATAAAAGTTAATTAAACGAAATTAAAACTAAGAAAAAGTTTTTATACATTCGGCTTGAACTAGATCTTTTAATATTCCTCTCTATCCATCCATGTTAGTATGTTTTAATGCGGTGTGCATCGTGCACTTAACTTATCTCTAGCATATGTGAAACTTTATCACATAGAAAAGTCGAATAATGCAAAAGTTTGTCATAGTTTTGAATACAAGAAACGCGACATATGCGCTTTATGAAAAATATATTTTATTTATATATATATATATATACATATTTTTTTTTTTTTTTTTTGTGTTTATCATATGTGTTTATCAGTATACTTGTCATAGTGAAAAAAAGTCAGCAGAAACCGTATTAATTGCACCCCGTATAAGAAATAGCGAGTGGTTTGGCTTGACATTTATTTGCCGGGCACTTTCCACAAGATATCTTTACGACAGTTTCTCGATTTGTTACCCCTGTTTCCGCACCTCTCCTCCGGCCACGTGCTTCATGCAACTCTATAGTCATTTTTCTGTCCGTTTGTCTGGGCGCTTGTCTCGGTCTGTTTTACTCGACATCCGATTGTTCGCTCATCTCTCCAACCACTCAGGACTCGTAACCTTCGTCTGCCTACGCAACCGCTTTTCTTTTAATTACTGCTTAATGTCCAGGGGTCGTCATCCATCTTTTCCTTCACCTCTAACGCTATATCTTTAGCCGCATTGAAATAAATTTACCCGTTATGTGTGTGAACAATAGAAATCCTAAGTTCAACTTTATTGCATAAGTTCTTATTACTCCTTGAGACGCAATTGTAATGGCGATAGTGATTTTGCATCATGCGTCGTTAACTTTCGATCCGCCTTTTGTCTTCCCTTGCGCTCGTGACTCGTCTAGTTAATGTTCACTTACCAAGGCCATCAGCTATGTCTTCGTAAGGCCCTATGCCCGTGATTTTGAAAGTCTCGCCTGTCCCGGGCTGTTCACACACCTCTGCACTCGTGTCTCTCTTTACCTATCCTTCCATTTCCACGATTGTTTGTCCTTCTATCTTCCCACTTGCCTTTCCGATCCATTTCTATGTATTGGCCGTCCGTTCGGCTGTTCATTCATTTCTCCCAACTCTCAAATTGACGTTCCGCTCGGCTCCAGGAACTTTTCTGCGCCCGATTCTATACCCATATCTTTGCCCGCCACACTAAGCATCTCTGCATGTCGTTCTGTGCTCGTCTCTTCATCCCTCTTTGCGTCTCAGTCTCCGCCAGGCTTCTCATCTGGCTCTAAATGCACCGCTTACCCCCACGTTGTAACTATTTCTTCACCCGTCTCTTTATCCATCTCTGTGTCCCACTCTGCGCAGCCCTTCTCATCGGCCTCTATATGCACCACTTTGCCCGACCCTGTAACTGTTTCTTCACCCGGTTCTACAAGTGTCTGTTCATCCGTCTCTGCGTCACACTCTGCATCAGTCATTTCATCTGATCATATGTGCACCAATTTGCCCGACCTTGTAAATATCTCTTCGCCCGATTCTATACTCGTCTCTTCGCATGGCTCTGCGCTTCTCACCTCACCGTTTCCATCGCCTACACGTCCCACAGAGCCGATTCCATAGCCGTTCGTCTCTGTAAAAGTAGCCGGAGTAAAACGTGTTGTTTTCCTTTTAGTACAACAAATGCTAGTCATCGGGTATAAATTTCGAAAACTAATTATTAAAAACTATTCGTTTAATACAAACGCTTCAATAGAGAAACCATTTCCTAACAAATCAGCGTCAATGACCTTGAAAATTTAATATCGAAAATAATCGAGCATTACAAGCAAGTATTTGCCGTTCAGTGAAAGTATTTAACTGAAAACAATCTGTAACAGAAAGACTGAAGTTTATCAAGTTTTCAATTTACTGACATATGAAAGTGAAAACATTAAAATTAGTTACTGAACTGGGAAACTTGTATCAACTCAAACACATACACGTTTCCTTACCAATTAGAATTCTAAGCTTGATTGCTTATGCCTGGCTGAACAGAGAATAAACTGCCAGCAGCCGATTTGTCATATAATATAATAAAAAAACGTGCCATTTGTAAGTAATATAAAATAAAGGGTGTGAAGATAAATTCGAATTTAACTAGCAAAGACACCTACCAA
>KK502487.1:204897-221950 GCA_000688735.1 Glossina austeni | reverse complement strand
TACATATATATATATATATATATATATATATATATATGTACTCGGATATCTATGGATTACTGACTGTAAAAGACATGCTTGTAATTTTTTGACATGCACACACACATGCATACATGTATATGTATATAGACAAAAAAAAATTAAATTTTTTTTAGTTTTTTTTTCTTTTTTTTTTTTTTATGTTATTATCTGTTGGATATAAAATCTGTTACCAGGTCTCGAGCAAAATGAAAACCATAACATATTGTATGCTGGCGGTTGGTTATATTAATTAAGAATAAAAAAAAAAAAAAAAACAAAAATGAGAGGGTGAAGAGGAAGCAAACAAAAAAGTGCTATGAGAAAGAAATGTAACAAATTTAACTTAACTTAATGAGTGATTCAAAGAAATATTAAAAGATAAATGTGGTAAAGCTTTCACAGTGAGGAGTCGTCTCGTGAAAAAATGAATTATTAAAACGCCATAAATAATTATAAAGGAAAAAAAAGAAGAAAAAGAAATTAATTAAATTGAAATTTATATTATTGTGAAAAGGAAAATGCTATAAAAAGCAAGTACGTACGCAAACAAGTGAAAGCTGCATAAAACAGGAAAGAAGAAGCCTGCCAACAAAATTTTAAATTTATATGAAAATTTCCGGTTAATTGTATCGGGAACGCTGCTGATGACTGCTTGTCGTTGACTTTTTTCACATATGAAATTTAAAAAATTTGAAAAATTAAAAAGAGTGGCAAGTAGTTTACGCAATACTTTTTCGTTGAAATCCTGAGACAAAATAATAAGCGAAAAAAACGAGCGTTTAGGCGTACGAACGCGCTACGTGGTGGCAGGTGAACAAACCAAATAGGGAATAAGGGGACAAATGAATGACCTAACAGTAGATGGACGAATGGACCGAAGACGGAAGAATAAGAAGCAACAAAGCAACAAGTGAATCAACATGCGGATGGTATGGCTACGCAACAGCGCGTGGGAGCGTGAAGAGAAAGACAAGACTAAAAGGGAGAGTGCTAGGCCAATGAATGACCTAACAGTAGATAGAGGAATTGACGAAAGACGGAGTAGCAATAGATGGATAAATATGCGGATGGGCGGGCAAAAAGCCAAAGCTATGTAACATTGGCTGGGTGCGTGGAGAGAAAGACGAGGCGGAAAGAGAGAGTGGTGGGCGAATGAATGACCTGAGAGTAGATAGATGAATGGACGGAAGATGGAGTAGCAATAGTCGAATAAATATGCGGATGATTGGGCCAAAAGCCAAAGCTACGCAACAGCGTGTGGGCGCGTGGAGAGAAACACTTACACGCAATGGGAACGCGACAAGCGAATAAACGTACGACCTGTTGGGTAAACATGAAGAAACGAGGGATCAAGGGGCATATTAGTCTCTTGACAGCGACTAGATTGCAGTGTACAGACATATCAACAAAGCTATTCAGTTCAATTTCATAAAGTAGTTCATCAGTATTTTTTTTGCAAATGAATGATTGATTGGGTCAAGAACACAAGAAACCAGTAAACAATTATTCATGACTCAAATTATGTTGAGTGACAATTATCTGCTGACTTACATTGGCAAATATCCGATGATATAATTATTATAAGCAAAACATGTCTTTATGTTAAGAACGAATATTCAGTTTTCTTCGGAAATACTTTTTCTTCGTGCTTTCAAAATTGCGCTTTGAAAGGCCCCTGGGACCAAAGGAAGTGCTTCGAAAAAATTAAACTAATACCCCATGGAAAGCTCTACGCTAACTACATTCTGATGTAAATCCTTCCAAGACTTCATTGCAGCGAACACTGTTAATGGCTTAATCGTCCTCTGTTCAAATTTTTGGTTCGTGTCTTTGGTGCTTATGTTTAAGTAAAACTTTACAGTCGTCGGAATTACATGACGCTTAAGTCCTATAAATTGATTGATTTTTCTTGACGACATCATCGTATCGCATAGAATGCAACTGAATCAAGTTGCTTTCCAGCTTGCAGGCAATAATTCTAACTATCACAAGAGAGGCAAGAGCTACGATTTATTTTATGACTTATGAATGAAATTAAACTTTAGTCAACTTTAATTATTGTCTCCGTGCTTATGACATATAGCGAAATTTAAAACACAAAAATGTAAAAAAAAAAAAATTTAAAACATATTTTCGATATATTGAAGAAAATAAATAAAAATAACCTCAACGAACTATCGACAATTAATTTTAACACCTTTTCATATCGAGATGAAATTGAGCAACGAAACGATTTCAAAGCGTATATAAAAAAACAATAACAGTCAACAGGCAAAATGGGAAAAACAAAACGGAATTTAACGGAAAAGAAAAAAAATAACAAACAGATCCATAAATCAACAAAGGCCAACATTTTTAACATTGACCCGCTATGCGCAAAAAAAAAACCAAACCATTACCAACAGACACAAAAACACACATGAAGAAGATTAACGCAAAAAGACAACAAATACTGAAATAACGCAAAAAAAAAAAAACAACAACAAAAACAAAAACACAAACATTTTATACAAAAAATTAAAAGAAAAAAATTAATTCCCGATAGTCGGAGTGGAAAACAAAAGCAAACGCAAGTAATTTATCTTTTCACCAATTTTAAGCGTATCATGTACACGTCAACGCTTCTATTAATGTAAAAAGCACACACATGCGCACACCTAGAAAAAATAAATCGAGACACTGTTGTTGTACGCTGGCCCCTGCTGTAACGCAGGAAATGATAATAAAAGCATCGCTTAGATGTAGAAATTTTTGCATAAACAAAGATCTTTCAGCCAGAGAACGAGAACGAGAACGAGAACGTGAACGTGAACAGGGCGCAAAAAGTGTTTGTGTGTGTGTGTGTGTGTTTGTATATTCTGGTTAACCCCAAATAAACAAAGGCAAGCAAGCAAAATAGCAAAAGAAGAAGAACAACAAGGAGAAGAATAAGCAACAGCACCAGTAGTGAGTGTCAAAGCTGCTGCTGTTCATGCTGGCTGTTGTTGTTTACTTTTTAATGTTTAACTATAAAGCATTTGCTAATGAGATGGTTGCGCTGCCCTTGTTGTTTTTGTTGTTGTTGTTGCTGTTGTCCTTATCTTTTTCTCGTATTACTCTATTAAATAAGTTTTCATTTTTCCTCCTTCCTTTACATCTATCTAGCTTTTATTATTATTATTGTGTGTGTGTGTGTGTGTGTGTGTTTGTGTGTGTCTCTGCATTTAATTTTCATATAGTTGTGTGTTTTAAGAAATGTTTATGAATTTCTACAAAATTCATAAAACATTGCAAACAAAAGCTTTGTTACAAAATCCAGCACAAAGAGCATAGCAAAGCAGAAATAAATTTTTTAATTTTTTTTTTTTTTTCCTTTTTGGTCCATTGACCCAGAAGTCGACTTGAGAAGAAAAAACAAAAACTTAAAGGTTAAATCTTTTTACATTTTATTTCGCAAACGTTGTTATGTTGCTGTAGTTAACCACGAAATAAAACGAAAAAAAAAAAAGAAAAATGAAAATAGAAACGAATGTAAAGGAAAAGCATATTAACCTCTTAAGATGAAACATTTTTGGTTTTCGAATTAAATTCTTTCATCAAAATTACAAATTTGAAACAATTGTCTCATCTTCGAGTTCAAAACGAATTTGTGGCACACTTCACACTACAACATTATATACGAACGTCGTAACTTGACACAGAGAACTAAAGTTTGTTTAAAGAATTTGAATATATGCGTGAGTGCGTAAGTTTCCGCCGATTTGTAAAGCTATAATAATTTTCGATACTATTGTATGTTACATCACTTCGGGTACAGACCGACCACATTTGTGTAACATAAATGTCTGTAATCTGATATCGTAGCTTTTGTCCGTTTTGGCTCCATGTTGAGCACTACTTTTGTGCAACATAGAATAAATGAAAATTTGTCTATATGTCTAGCTACATTTATGCACGTCAAAAATATCAAAAGTTGAAAGACTGCAGACCGATAGACGCAAGTGCCATTCAAAAGTTATTTAGTTCGGCAGTAATTACGGACTTTCTATATCCATCTCCTTACAGATGGTTAGGCTAAAAAATACGTGCGCTAAAACCCTTATAATGACAGATGGACGGACGAAACTTATTTACCAGACGGACTGATCCTATGCCCTGGGTCACTCTCTCTGCTCTACCTACGATTTCCATATTTTTATATGGAAGACCACAAGGTTGTTAAGTTTGTGCGAATGTACGCAACCTCTAGCAGAACTTGGGGTAGATTCATCTTTTATTATACCGATCGATTTAGGATCCCTTTTTGCATAACTTCAGAACATCGTCATGAATCGATCTAGGTTTGTCTGTCCATCTCTCCGTCTTGTTTTCTTTTGTTCAACCTGGAGGCTGGAAATTTTCAGATTTTTTAAATAATATTAGGTACCCTATGCCAGTTTTAGCATAAGGACGAACGCTGTTGAAAATAGTTCAGATCCAATGGCCTTTTTAAGCATAGATCATTTTTTCCTTCTGCTATTTGGGATGTCAAGAGCTCCCCGAAGCAGTTTGCCAGTTTCGGCCTGACACCATGCCGACGAATTAGTGCGCAAGCTTCGTGGTAACTTGGTCCAACTTGCTTGCTTGCTCGGTATTGAAGTATAACACAAAAGAGTGCTTAGGCCACAAGAAACAGATGTCGCTCTTATCAGAGAGAAGAACACATCCATATATACATCTTCACCAGGCACTTCCGAGCACGAGCGACTAATCACTCCCGTGGCGATGAGCATGGCTTTTTCCTTTGCCTGTGTCATCGTGATAGCGTGGCTTTAGCCCTTCACGGCAGTCACTCACGTGAAACATCTAAAGACATCTGTCCAATAAATTATTCCGTATTCGTTTTAAAAAGCATTGAATGGCAACTCTTTTCTGCTTGCCGCTTATCATACATCATTTTGAGAACTCCCTTTATTTGTCCTTTAATTCGGAACTAGAGTTCCTACGCATTGAAGAGAAATGAGGCCAGCATACAGTTTTCCGCAAATCAATTTTTTGATCTGACGCCTCTTCCCCGGTGTTTATCATTTTAATTTTTGTAGGATATAACTTACACCTGAAATCGCGCCAAGATCTCATCTTTAACAGGCATAAATATTTATTAGATACTTTAAGTTACCTTCGTATTGACTTGATCTGTCCATACATCCGTCCATTATTGATTGTCTGAAGATCGTAAAAACTGATATACCTACCTGCAGTTAGCTACATGATATTCCATTTCAGTCCTAAAAGCATAACCAAGAAGTGGACGGGATTCTTCTTCTTCTAATAAGTTCTTCACTTTTTCTTTTTAATACGAGAAATTGCTCAGAGAATATACCCTACACGCACTGTAATGGTCAAAAAGGAACTTGAACAAAGAGATAAATAGTCCCTGCAACAAGTTAGTAAGCGCCCACCATACGGCCAACTATAGTCAAGTAGAGTCAGCTCACAATTCCGAGTTGGTAGTCGCGACTCTTGACCAATCGGTTACGCGGCAACTGTAAATCACTTTCTGTAAAAGTCCTTCTTATTCTTGTGTTACGAGCATATTTACTAAGGCGCCGTAAAAGACTGAATACCAAAAGTGGATCCGATTAGCAACGACATAATCTTCCTTAACAGCCACAAGCTTACTCTAAGTTACATTTCTTAGCAAATATTGATCTAAAAGTTTGCGGTCATTTCTTCTTAACTAAGGGGTCTGCAATTTCTATATGTAGTGATGGGTGTCAAAAATTCGCTTCGAAGTGAACTTTAAACTTTTTGCTTCGGTTTATTCAATATTAGATTAAGGCCATTACTTCGTTTATATGGTTAAAGCTTTGTGCGTTAACTGGATTTGATATCATTGCAAAGCAAATAAAAGTTTTTCTTTGCAACATTTTTCACCAAGTTTTCATTTCAAATTGGATTCAAGTTGGATTATTTTTAATATTTTGTAACTGAACAGCAATGTTCTGACTTGAATCCATTGAATCGGTTAATATATTGTTAAAGAAACTTGCTTTCGAAAAAAAAAAAACGCAAAACCTTCTCCTCCCACGATCTCTACAAAATATTTTTACGATATTTTTTTCTTTTTTTTTTTTTTTGTTTCTTTTATTGCATGACGACGACGACGCCATATACTTTACGACATTTCTCTGTAATACTACTGCTTATATACTATTACAGTACAGTGCAGAGAGATGAGAAAAGAATTTCGTTTCAAATTTAACACAAACAAAGTACATTTACTTAATAGTAACTTTAATTACGTACTTGATTAAAATAAGAAAATTGGGGCAAAAAAGATAAATATATTGTTCATTTTTATAATTAAAACTTGAAGATAATGTACATGATAATCGTATACGAGTGAGCATAATGGGTTTAAAAGAGGGCAAAACTTGAAGATTTTATTTCACTTTATTTATTACATTTTCGAACATAAGAGAGAAACTCTTTTGGCAATAGACACGAATTTTGGAATCTCTTTCGCTTATAAGAAATCAACGAAAACCCTTTTAGGCTACAATTGAATCGCTCGGAAGCAGTTTTAACAAAACATTTAAAAATTTGGGCAATATACCTGTCAAATGTCAACCAAATGTTTGTTACAAAGATTTATGATTTTTTTTGCAGATTTCTTTTCCAAGTAGACGGTTACATAGTAAATTTTCAATTTTATCTTATTCCAAGTAACTGAAATCATGCGTATTTTTCTATATTCTGATAACAGAAAGAAATATCGAAAAGTCGCCAAATAGAATCGCAGAATAGGCGAGCAAAGAGATGAAGAGGTAAGCCACAGCTAGCAAACAAAAACAAAAACGGGCAGACAGGTGAACAAGCAATTGAATGTAAGGACCACTTGGAAAATGAAGAGAGGGACCGTTCTCCTAATTAGCTTGAACAGGAAAAAGATAGGGACGGGCGGACAGACGGACCGACACGCACAGGCAGAGCCAAACAGGTGAACGTAAGGATAAGGGATAGGAGTACAGACGGACGGGTATATGGAGGACTGTGTGTTGTGATGGATGGGCGTAGGGAGGCATGGGAGTATAGGCAGATGGACGTATGGAGGGATGGAACTACTGACTACTGGATAGCGGATGTACGGATAGACCGATATGCGAACGGACGGACAAAAGGATGGACGAAGGTGCTCATAGAACTCGTGGATAGGCTTGAACACAAACAAACAAGTCGATGACTCAACAGAGTTCTTCTTAGAAACCACGTAAGCAGACGAACGAGAGTGCGATTGGATAGGCGTATAGGCAACAGGCTTGCAAAACGGCGAAGCAATAAGCAGATATATGAACAGGTCGATAGTGTCTCAACTAAACCAACGGGATGAAGATTACATAGGTAGACAGGACATGGAATGCCCAGTAAGAACAAGAAAATGGTGGGTAGACGGACAGACCAAAAGATGGACAAACGGCACGTTGGCGTATGACTAAGCCAAGTCGGAATTATAGAGAATGTTGTTAAAATGCCCCAAATATTTTGGATAAGTGACAAAACTAGTATACTCTCATTTTCCATTAGTGAACATAATAGCTGTACGAATGAACGTATAGATGATGTTAAAACACTATTGATATATATATATAAATGTGAGTTGAACGCAATGCTTTTCGTGCTTGCCGCATCATTTACACGCCCTAGCGCCGATTAAATTCATCAGAAAGAACTGAAAAGACCATAATAAAAATAATAACAACAACAAGAAAACAAAAAGAAAAAAAAAAAAAGCGCCACCTTTTAATATATATGAGAGTAATATTAAAGAGGAAAATGACTGCAGGAAGACCTTAATAAAATTTATAACCATTTAACAATGCGATGTCGATGTGTATGTACGTTAGCGGGGCGGGGTGAGTGCGTGTACTCTGCGTGTTCGAAAATTTCATTTCATTTTTGTGAATTTATTTTCCAGCCACCAAATATAAGGGAGAAAAACGGAAATGAAATCGCCGGAAAAAGATTGTGGTGGCTTTCGAAATTATTGCACACTCGTCGTCGTACTTTTTCCTTCTTTTCTTCTTCATTTCTTTTCCTCTTTTAGTTTTCGTTAGTTGATGATATTAAAATTTAAAACAATAATAAAAATTCTTTATATAAAAATGTGAATGTAAGGCTAAAACAATTGCGATTAGTAGAGTACGTAAAGACGAAACATAGAATACCCTATCACACAATAGTTGTAGAAATGTACTAAAAATTTTTCATATAAATTCTAAATATCTGAACGATCTACTGTCGAATTTTTTTTTTTTCTTCCTAATATGACCACTCATTGAAGGCGTATTCCCTATACGTGTATCGCTTGGTGAATATCGCCAGAGAGTAGCCACGAAAGAGAAGCAGCTAGAGTGTGGCTGCAGCTTTATGGATTTATGTGTTATGTCGTCACCGACTGAGCACTCACTGTAGCTACCACTATATATGATCTATCACACTGGGATTTGAACCCATGAGCTTTGTCCGACTCCGTTGTCGCAACTTTTATCTAGTGAGTTCTGCGGCAAAGCTTACATTTTGATGTCTTGATTTTTGTAAAAAGTCGCTAGATTCATTATAGCAAACCAAGCGCATGCAAAAGGATCAGAAGATTTGCAGACTTACTTATAATCGACTTAGGCAACGGCCTTAACTATACTAAAAATATTGATTAAAACAGCTCTCTTAAGATCATTCACCTAAACCATCAAGATTGTTTTAAATCGAACCAACGAAGATCCTTAAGAACTTAACCATGGGTCCATCTTTGTAGAGATCGAAATTTTCTGGGTATATCGTAAAGGCTGCTCCTTGCATCCTTTTTTAACTAAAACTGACATATAAAATGATTTTCGCCTCTACCGAACATGATCTACATAACATTTTCGGTTTCTTTTTTTTTATGGTCAATCACTCAGGCGATGTCCCCTGTTCTTGTAACATGAAGACGGCCAGAAGAAAGAGGAAGTTAGGAAAAGGAAAGATATAGAGAGGAAGCGGCAGCCTTGTGAGTCTGCATGCCTAACCCTTTTCCACTTGAGCACTCACCTCCGTTATGACCAAGGTAAACTCTACCGTACTGAGATGTGAAACTGCTATCTTACCTAATCACCTACTCTTGCGGAACAAGACATCGCTTATACGTATGAAAGGAGCTGAGGTACCGCATATAGTGTTGTCTTGAATTCTTTTCATAGTCACTTCTCAGTAAGTGTTGCAAGTGCCAAATAATCTATAGGAAAATTGACTCACAGAAATTTTGTACATGGGAAATTTATACCATGTTACGATCTTCAGAGCTTCTGAGTTCCTTTCAAAATGGCGAATTTTAATATTGAAATAAATTACAGACGAAAAGTTAAATTGAATTAAATTTGCTTTTAACAAATTAAGACATGATATTGTATAGGCAAGTAAGGAGCTTTCTTAAATTGAACTGGAGCTTTTTGCCTCTCCCTTTACCCATAATCCTTCCTAACCATCAACATGCCTACACGTTCCCTGAAGGACTGATCAATTATTTCAATTTACTGGGTGCCAATTATTATTTCATATATAATACTAAATGTATTAATTAAAATTTGAAATGCATATCATATTTTCGGACAAGAAAAAATTTAATATATATCTTATACTGTTAAAGGGAGAACATAAACTGTAGCTATTTTCATTGATAAATTAAAAATGAAGTAGCTTCTAAGCTTACTGTACCCACAAGCAAAGACTGAATATAAAACATTAAAAATGGTTTCTGCTTGAGTTTATGAAACAAACGGGAAAGAAAAAATTTAACCCAAGTAACGTTTATTTCACACACAATTACAATTAGTTGTAATTATATATAACTGTAGAATTTTGATTAGTGGTTTTCTTCTTTAATTAACGCTCAAGAAAACGACACAGGTATGTAAACTAGTTTCTGTGCCTTTAGATATGTACAAACTAACTTAACCAACTGAAGGATTTCTTGCAACACATAAACATTAATTGCTTTAATAGAATCAATACAAACAAAGTGTGCGCCGGTCTCTCAAAAACTTATTCAGAAAAAAATTAACTTTGAATTTCGTGAAATGATGTTTGCATAGAATATGTTTTTATTTTTAAAAGATTTGTTTAGTAAATTTAAAGATTTATTTAAAAGAATCATAATATTTGACTCAACGCATCGTTATGCGTTTCATCATTTTTCCATTTTTGTTAATGCCAAAAGAGCAAGTAACCCTTTCAAATTGCACATGAAAGCCCAGATCCTTACGAGGTGTCATAAAAATGAAAGCACTGCTAGGATAGATCTTCAAGTTTCCACTAAAACAAGTGCTTGCAAAGAAAGCAAAATTCGTTGAATGCAGAGAGGGGGAGTGTCAGCTTAATAACTGTAATGTTTCCACCAAAGGCTATGCAAAATAAGTTATTAGGCTGTCAGACACAAAAATCTCGTTATAACCTTAATATGGATTCACTTTATCACTCGGTTGACGGCTGCAATATTTGTGGTCGATGATGTGCTTGAGTGATTGTTTCTTGCATTTGGGAAACTCGCAGCCAGCTAGAAGCTTCTCATTTTCCAAACATAGAGCATGACCTTGAAAGCAGGCGCGCATTGCCTGGTAGAAAGAGCCGCGACTAACAAGCTGATGTTCACGGGTATAAATTTCAGTGCTAGAAGCTTCTCATTTTCCAAACATAGAGCATGACCTTGAAGGCAGGGAAGAGAGAGCCGCGACTAACAAGCTGATGTTCACGGGTATAAATTTCAGTGCGGAAGACTCTACTTTGTCTTAGCTACCGCCAGTACTCAGTCGACAAAGGTATACATACGACATGGCAACCACTTCCTATCTCTTTCTCTTTCCCCACTCCTCTTCTTTTTGGATGGTCTTTGTGGTTGGTCATAACAACAAAACAAAAAATAAATGAGATTTTAATTAACGATCGATTCCACGGCTACACATTGCCCACCCCCCCCGCCCCTGCTTAACTGAACACAACTTCGGAATGGGTTCGCAACTGTCAGCTAGAACATGGTTCAGCTGATCTCCAACAAGAACGGATAGAGCGTGTGTTCAAGTGTTTACTAGTCTTCGACTTTATGACAGAAGTCCTCAGGCCAAAGCCAATCAAGTTGTAGTTCTTACTATACTAGCACTAGTATCTTCGAATAGGATCACTGTTACCATAATTTGTTCTAAAGGGATCTCTAAGGTCTAGCTTATCAAAAGGGATGTATAAAGGTAACACCAATTGTGGGACATATATGTTTATTTTACACAGAAAGTAATCGGCGTCAGAGAGATCAACCAGAAGCTTTTGAATGAAAGATTCTTTTACCATAATTCATCTGCTGGGTATCCTTCTTACCGTTAAACAATTTCTACATGGTGAAAATCGGATGCTTCACTTTCAGAGCAGATTACGCAAGCAGAGCATTAGCAACTGTTTTTGTATAGTCCGATCATCACCGATATTAAGTTTAGGTTGAGCTTTATTTACAATATCTGCTTTCCTTAGCTTCTTATCAAGGACAAGAGAAGATGGTTTCTAGCAGAACTCGAAATAGAAAAAAAAGGGTAACGCCTTCGGAGAACGGCGCATAGTTCGATAAATTCAATGTTTAAAAAAGTGATGGCAAACATTGAGATTATCTACAACGGAAGCATTTTGTTGAGGAATACAAAAAGTATTAGTTGAGCTTTCTGAGCTCAATCATAGACTTAAGCTATAAACAGTTGCTGTCTTTGACTTATACAACAATACAGAATGAACTCCAATTACCGTATGTTTGTCTATGCGAAAGAGTGCAATCATATTAAGCAAAATTATATATATATATACATATATATATATACATATTATAACCCTTTGACAAAGTTAATATACCTTCAAAATTTTGCTTACAAACGAAAAAGAATGCAGCATATGCCAAGAAGATGAGATCAATCATTATTGAAGCTTTTGTTTTTTTGTCGTCTTTTTTTCCTATATTTTTATTTTGCTCTCTTTACAGCATGATGACCCGGAAAATATGAAAAATGTAAATTTGTTGAGAGTTGCATTAAAAAAAAGGAAAAATGCAGAAAAAATACGCATCCATAACATTTATGTGCTCACTTGGCATGTTTGTTCGCAACCACGTATGCAAGTGCACGTATATCGTATGGTCTCTCTTATATAGCGAATTCTTATTATTTTCGTTTTTATGTATATATATTCTGCATTTTATATCGGTTTAAATGTCAAAGGAGTAAATATAAGAAAGAAAAAAAAAAGAAAAGAAAATATAAATTCCACCTTACGTATGTACACATACGTGCATATATCCAGGCAGTGAGCACTCAAGCATATGCATGTCAAAATACAACAAATATTTAAATGATGCTCAATCAAATAAGAAATGAGAGAGAAAAAATATGCAAAGAAAAATTTAAGAAAAATAACTGTAATAATACATGACTTTATACTCGGAGAAAGAATTTCTTGAATTGAAAGTGTTTTCGTATTCATGAAACTCTCAAGAATTTCTGATAAGAAAAACCTTTTCTTGTTTTTTTTTTTTTTCTTTTCTTTTCATAAAACGGAATATACACACACGCACACATCTTTAGATAACTTTTATGAAAAATGTAATAAAAATTTGTAAGAATTATTGATAATGTTTTACGAACAAAAATCTCGTTTATTTCTCATTGAAAGCAATGAGGAAAGCAAATGATTCAACTTTTACCCGTAAAACATCCTATCACTTAGAATTTTTAAAAGAATACAAATCGCTCAAATGAAACGATCTTAAGCATTTTGACGCCATATTAGAGCCATGTAAACATGTAAAGAGGCTACAGGTGGACAATAGCCCACGGTACAGTTATATATATATAAGTATTTTCCAAGTAAGACATTATACGGAATGTGGGCGAAAAAGTGGTCCGGTCCGAATCCATGTCAATAGTGTTCCTACTTGAAGGCAAAGCATAATATATACAATTTCATAACATTAGTTCAAAAATTTCTATTTTCCGACCAAACAGAAAGAAACCAAATGGAGAGACGGATAGACAGTCTAAAATCCATTTAGAAAGTGATTCTGAATCGATCGAATCTCAATCGAAGTCACTTTTTGAATCGATTTAAGAATGTCTGTCCGTCTGTCCGTTTTGTTTTTTTTTTCTTACTCTAAATCGATCGATTCTCAATCGGAATCACTTTCTGATTTAAATTTGTTCACCTGTTTGTCCACGTATTTTCTTTTAAACTGCATGTCGCAGTGTAATTGCCCGATGCCTTTTGATCCAAGGACAAAAGCTATTGAGAATGATTCGGATCAGATCAGTTTGCAGTCCACTTCCAATATAATGGTTTATTCTCAAAAGTCATTACATGAGTAACTCTACGGTGGTATAAGGTAGTGAATGGTTGGCTTTGACCAACCTTGGCTTTTACTAGTTTGTCAAGAATTTTTTCTTTATATGATATTTTTATCTGCGTGCTCAATAGCTGTCGATTATAAAAGTAGTAGTAAAGAATAGTGCGGTCACAGCTTGTTCTTTGCGCTTACTATCGAATAAAAGATCTTTCGAGTGTAAAATTGCTGTCAAGTAACGTATTCAATTTACGATCAAGTTTGCTCTATATGGATGGCCATAAACTAATTAGTGATTTTTTTTAGTTTATTTTTTCACATGATTTTTCTTACGTGATTTTTATTGGCTTTTTTTATATGGCTTTTCCCACACGTTGGTTGACTCTCTCAACCTATAGCCCTCGACTTTTGCTATAGGATAAAAGCCGATAAAATTAATTTTTCCTCCTTTTTTCGCCTTTATATGTGAAATATATGTGACATAAGTACATATAGAAAAACCACATACGTATACAAAATCATTGATATAAAAAAATTTAATTAAACTTATTAACTTTATTTCTATTTACAACTAATTATGAGAGCCACTTTATGACGAGAGTGACATGGGTATTACGCTCCAATCAATAGAAAGCAATCTCTTTTTTCAATTACGCGGTTAGTTAGTCACACAAAAAATTGCAATAATAATAAACATTGGCGGGGATAAATAATTGAAACCTAAAATCATAAAACACACGCACACACACACACACACACATGCCTTCAAATTACAAAAATGCCCAAATATTATGAGGTAACATTTAAATAAAATTTTATTTACTCTAAAATTTAAATATTTAACCGCCCATTATAGAGGAAGATAACTTTAGAATTTATACATAAACAGTCGTAGTTTTATTATTCATGCTCATGTGCTTATATAGGCTTATATAGGAGCATATAATATGAAAATAAAAAAAAAAAAACAAATACTGTCGAAAAGAGATTTTGTATTCACTTTAGGTCGCACTTTTTTTTGTCCTCTTAATCTATCGTTCTATATACGATATTTATAAGATCCATTTAATAGGTTTATTGGTAATAGGATTATATAGCGTATGGAATTTTACACCGCTTAGCAGCACTCTACTGGTTATTGTCTTAGCTAAAAGCATTATTTACTTACTGCCTCTAAATTATGAATCGTTTCCCTCCTTGTAAATGTGATAAATCCTTTGCCCGCTTCCTTATCCGGTATGTAAATATGAAACCGGAATTTATTTATAGATGGCCCTAATAACAAGTGTAGAGGAAAGAAGTTGATCTGAAGTTGTGTAAGTGAAATCGGTCGAGACTGCGTACTTGGTTTTGTCTTTCTAACCAATGATCCTATATATGATATATATATTATTAGGTTGAAGCAAAGATACATTTAATTTACAAAGATTTACATTATATAGGGTAAGGTATTTTACGTAGCTTGGCAACACTTCTTTCGTTATTGTCTAAGCTAAAAACAGTATTTACTTACAGCTCCTCTATTATGAATATTCCCCTTGTAAATGTCATGAGCTCTTTGGTCACTTCCTTATTGAAAATCGGATTAAGAGCGAACTAAGGCAATAAATTAAGGCAATGGGGTTATTAGGGGTTTCCTAGCCATTGTACTGGTTTTCAAATTTACTAGGTGTGTAACGAAACCGGAATTTACTTATACATGACTGCAATATGACGTGTAGAAGACAGACGTGTCCGAACTTGTGTTTTTTTCAATACTTTTTGTATCTGGCAATAATAAGCTGTCGTAAGACAAACACATCCACATGAGTAGTCGAAAGGGTTAAGCATCGCGACTACGAAGGCAGTGTTTAAATCTCAATACGTTAGACTTTACTGCGATCGCAGCGTATAGTAAGTACTCACTCGATAGAAGCATAACCCTTATCGTTTGGACATACATCTGCTGAGCTGCAGCCGCCAGGTCCCTATGTCTTTCTTCCTTTCTTTCTTCCCACCCGACTGCTAAGGCAGTGTTTAAATCTCAATGCGTTAGACTTTACTTTGATCGCAGCTACAGTGAATGCTCATTCGGTAAGCTGCTGCCGACGCGTCCCTATGTCTTTCTACCTTTCTCTCTTTTCACGAATAGGTTAAATATCGCGACTACCAAAGCAGTGTTTAAATCTCAACGCAATAGAGTTTAGTTTGATCGTAGCTGTAGTGAATGCTGACTCGGTAATGGTGCAACTCTTATCGATTAGGCACGCATTTACTAAGCTGCTGCCACTATGCTTCTCTATCTTTCTGTCTTTCCTTACTCTACTCTCATTACTTTCTAAGCATCAACGCGTTGCGTGAATAGCTTACATCTCCTGAGTGATTTATCATCAAAAAAAAAAAAAATGTATATATATGTCGCAACTGAAAAATTCTTTTTGCAACGAAAATATTACGTTCTGCGCTAAACAAAGAGAGTTGGCAGACAAAGCTTTCTTTTCACTCGAATGATATAATGGAACGTCTTTTTGCATCGCATCTTAACTGAGGATGAAATGTGGGTCTATTTTTAGAGTCTGGGCTAGTTTTTCCAATTACCCACCAGCTGAGCGCAAAGCTGCGCTTATGATTGATTTATCGCGAAGCAACAATTGTTTTTTTGTTGTTGTTGTTGCGACCCATAAATTATCAGGAACATGCAGAGCTAATGCGATAAGTAAGACTTCAAAAAAACGTACCTTTTACATAGGCAACAAGCCCAGCTTGATAAGTATATACTTCGCGTATAAACGTTCTTCTGAGCAAAAATACGTGCGAGTTGTGATAGCGCATAAACAAGACAGACAATCAAACGCTTTCAAATCATTTTCATGCATGCATTGCATGCTGGTTAACAATATATTTCTTTTTATACGCTTATCCACCATCTGTGATAAACATTTAACAAATCTAATAATATTCCTATGCTGTAGTATGATGTGATGGTTGTAATGATATCAAATTTTTTTTTATTTAATGCATTGTGAGTGCTTTGTGAAAATGTGCTTGAATAAGCTAAACGAGAGCAAATAGGCATAAAAAAAAAAAGAGAAAAAAAACCTGTATACGAAAACATACGTTGAACATATGTAACGATGTCAAAATCTGACACACATTCATATACACACAAATGAATGCATGGTTTCATACATAATTCTATGGTTGTGTATGCTGATAAATAGAGAGAACAAAAAAAAAAACAACTCATATACAAAAGTAATGTGTTTATTACGGTTGTTTTATATTGTTGTTCTAATGTGTGAATGGATAAATGTGTACGTGTGTGTGCATCTGTTTATCGGTGTGTCTATTGTTATTGCAAAGTATTGTTATTATTGTCATTGTGTTGATGCTTCTAATGATTTATACGCTCGAAATGAAACACATTGTCTGTTAATTTGTTTTTGTTATATGAAAAAAAAAAAAAAAAAAAAACCCCAGAAAAAGTAAAATATAAAAATATTAATAAAAATAAAAGTGCGAAACAGAAAAAAATAAATAAATGAAAACAAAAAGAATTTATTACATTGACAACTGACACAGTATCATATATATATATATATATATATATATATATATATATATATAAAAAAAAAAATATATATATATATATATATATACACATATATATAATAAAAAAATATATGACGATGATGA
>KK502487.1:190012-201774 GCA_000688735.1 Glossina austeni | reverse complement strand
TTTTTTTTTTTTTTTTTTTTTTTTTTTTTTTGTTATTATAAAATAATGAGCACATTATGTACTTTTTCTTGATCTTAAACTTTAACATAATTAATGAGAAAAAGAAAACATTTTTTAATTTAATTTTTTTTTTTTTCTTTTTTTTTGAAGAAAATATTTTTATGGTAAAAGTTGAATGCTTTCACAACTATTAACTGCTTTCATTTCCTATAGCATTTGTTTGTTTACGGTTGGCTTTCTCTTGCTTTTCTTTTCATTTGTTTGTTGTTTTTTTTTTCCCTTGTTTTTTTAGGTCAACATTAAAAACTTTAAACTCTTGTTCGCTGGTATATGAATGGATTTTGTTTTGCATGACCGTTTTTGTTTAGTTTTCATTACATGCGAGAGATGTGCGAGGATGAGGATGATGACGATGATGATGGCGGTGCTGGTGGTTGTGGTGGCGGTGTGCTTAGTTGACGTTGGCCTTGTTAATGACAAACAATAGCCCCGAGCTAGAAGAAGGCATCATTCTTTTTTTTCTATTTCACGTGGCCCCAACATTAGCATAAACATACGAAACTGGCTGGTTTATGCGTAGTTGCACAACTAACAAACGATTCATTTCTTAGTGCGGGTACGAGGGACACGGCCTTCGACAACGTAAACATTATTTGCATTATAATGATAACAATAATAATAATTATAATAAAAATAAAAATAATAACATTCGAGAAGGAGGAGAAAACAAATTACATTTGGCTCAAACCGAATCTTAAGGTGCCCATCCCGCTTTCCTTTTAACAAGTAGCTTCTATGAGTGGGTCCTTCGTTTCGATTCTTCATTCCGAACAAGTACGTTGGCGGGTGTATTTAAAACAACATCGGGGATCGCAGAGATCGTAAACACGTTCAAGTCGATCCTTCATATCAAATAGCTTGGACTGAGAGCAATGTTCATATCGATCCTTCAATTTCGAAAATGGCAGTCGACAGTTACACTCAGGTCAATCTCTCCCATGAAAGATGTAGCTTGACAGTCACGTCGAAGGGCAGATGGACGGTCACATCTAAGTCAATCTTTTCTTTTAGAGATGCACACAGACAAATACAGTCAAGTCGGACGTTCAGTTCAAAGAGGTAGACCGACGGACATATTCTAGCCAAACCTTTATTTCAAATATGCAAGACTCAGGGATATATTGACGTCGATCCTTCCTGGCGCTTGACAGATAATTTGGCAGGTATATCTCACGGGTTTCCTTGGTTCAAAGGAACAGCGTGACGGATATATGCAAGTCGGTCAATATTGCACGTCGAAGGCAAACGCACTCCAGTCATTCTTTGCCATCCGTTTCGAATGCCGTATGTACATCGATTCCCAATTTTACAGCGAACTGATTGGCGAAAATATTCCAGTCAAGCTTTCATTTCGAATTTGCAAGACTTAGGGGATATGTTTACGTCGATCCTTCCTTGCATTTGACAGATAGGTTGTTTTCCTTCATTCAAATAAGCAGCCTGACGGATATACATAACTTGGTCTCGCTTTTCGGTTCTTCAATCCAAATAGTAAATTCCAACATCACATTCATATCGATCCTCAATTCAAGTCAAATTTCGTTAAAACTTTCTTGTGTTTGCCAGATAGGTTGATGGGTACATATAACCTTTTACTTGGTTTCAAAGGCGCAGGCTGACAGGCTTATGTAAGTTGATCACAATTTTGGATCCTTCATTCGATGATATCGCATAACACATTCCAATCGATCCTTTATTTCAAGTAGCTAGAGCAGAGAGCTATATTTACATCGATCCTCAGTTTCGAAACGGGCCGGTTAACGGTCACATCTAATGCCATTTGTCCCGTTAGACATATTTAAGTCGAGCCTTCCCTTCAAAAAGGCAGACCGACTTACACATTCAAGTCGATCCTTCTCCTCAAAAAAGCAAGATTAAGTAACATATTCACGTCGATCCTTCATTGCAAAGACGCGGGTTTAAGTCAATCTAGCGCTTCAAAGAAGCAGCCTTAGAGACATACATAAATCGATTCCTCATATCAAAAAGACAAACCAACGGATATGCCTAAATTTGTCTCTCCTTCCGAGGAAGTAGGTTTATCAGTACATTTAAGCCGATCACTGATCAGAATTATATACCGTTTACGAGGCTTGAGATCTATTCTCTTGTACTTTACAAGCGTTCAACGCGTCTAACATACCCACTGCAAGGAATACAAGAAAGAAAAAAAATGGGGAAAATTAAATAAAGCAAAAGAAAAGGCCCACCAAGCAAAATATTGTCATCTTGGCTCTGATCTTTTATAGCCATAAGCTCAAGCCATTCTATAGAAAACTCTTGGAGAACTTTGGTAACTCCGGGCCCAGCGATTAATCAGCCTAGTTTGAATTTTTACACAAACTTCCCCCCATAAATGTTGTGTTTTATAGACTATAAGTTATTCCAATATTTGGAATTTTTTATACCCTACTTGACTTATGGTGCAAACGTATGTATGCAAAATTCAGAAAAACTTCTCTATCTAGTATAGTGTAATCGATTCAGAATCACTTTCTAAGCCAGTCTATCCGTCTGTCCGCCTTGTTTTTGTTTGGGTTCAACGTGCAATTCGCAATTTTTGGAGATACTTCGATGAAATTTAGTACACTGACGCGTCTTGATTCAAGCACGAAAACGCTATTGAAATTGTTTCGGATGGAGCCGCTTCTTGGACCACTTTCCATGTAATGTCTTATTTTGACAAATCGTTACATGAATAAGTATAGCGTGTAGGGCTTTTAAACCTTGTCGGGTGATCCTTGGCTCAGCATTGTGTTTTTATCTTATTTTTTTTTTTTCCGAGACACATTTAAAATTTATTTTCAATTTATTTATGATTTGTGAGCTGTTGGAAGCCATCCGTGCAGCAACCAGAATAATAAAAGCCAAGTTTCTGTTTTGTATGGTAAGCCCTACAATACTTAAGAATTCTGGCAAAGACAGGGTCAGAGTTTGCGGACCCAACCTGTCGGTCCCTCCTTCAAATCACAAAATGCTCAATAACTTTCAATGTAATCGCTTCATGTGAATTCTTATATTTTTATTTGTTACAACCGGGATAATACAATTAATCTACCATGTTATCGTTGGGTAATGGGCGTAAAAAGCCATTTTTAAACTGAACAGTCATGGAATCTTAAACACAGAATACAAATGGAAAAAACTCGCCAGATTATGAAAAAAAAGGAAAGAAAAAAACGAAATGAAATGAAAAAAATCGATGACAAGTAACAAAAAGATCGTAGAAAGTAAATAACAGAATAATAGTTGGCTGTGTGTTCGTTTCCTTTTTTTTTTTCTTTTTGTTTTCTTGTGTAACTCACACATTTACACAACAAAGTAACGCAGCCATAAATTCATATTTACATTGTGTGTTCTCCAATATATTTTTCCCTTATAAAATTTTTTCTGATAATATTTTGGTTCAAAAATTTAAACTTTTATTAAAAGCCAAAATAAATAAACGAAAAATTGCTTCTTAATGCTTTGCACGGTCTGTTACGCCTGCGATAAGCATGATTTTTATAAATAATTTACAAAAACTGTAATAAATCCTGCAGCGAGGGCAATAAAGACGTTTTATTTAAAAATAAAATCCTTTTTTATATCCGGTGCGAAGCTTTTTCCATTTTTTTTTTTTTTTGTTTTTTTTTTGTTTGCTCGAAAATAGTATCTCGTCTTTAAAGTCGTTTATACATATTTACCCCAATACATATTAATTCTAATAATACCGTAATTCTAATTAGCTTATGATGACAATTGGTTTAAACGCGACTTCGAATTAAAAGGGTCGCCAGAAGATTGGGCAGTGAAGGTGACGTAACGCATCCATTGATAAATTTTCTTACATATCTGGCAAGCCTTCTGGAGTCGCCGCTATAAGACTGGTCTAAATTGAGGTTGTTTTGCTAACCGAACTTTTTTCGCTGAGTATAACCTAAGAACATATGTGTCAAGCTTTAGCTAACGATTTCGATTTATGTAATCATGGAAATCAAATAGAAAAATACTCTAGTCGAACCAGTGTTCAAGATTTAAACACTTTAGGGAATTTGTGATAACTACCTGGCAGCGAAGCAAAAAGCAACGGACGGACAGAGAGACACACAGACAACTCGGAGAGACATACAGATAAACTCATGCAAAATAGCACGCTGAGGGAATTTGTGATAACCACCTGGCAGCGAAGCAAAAAGCAACGGACGGACAGAGAGACATACAGACAACTCGGAGAGACATACAGATAAACTCATGCAAAATAGCACGCTGAGAGAATTTGTGATAACTACCTGGCAGCGAAGCAAAAAGCAACGGACGGACAGAGAGACATACAGGCAACTCGGAGAGATATACAGATAAATTCATGCAAAATAGCACATTGAGGGAATTTGTGATGACTACCTGGCAGCGAAGCAAAAAGCAACGGACGGACAGAGAGACATACAGGCAACTCGGAGAGATATACAGATAAATTCATGCAAAATAGCACGCTGCGGGAGATTAAGACACGGTTGGAAATTCTATATGCATGCTTGTCAGTCTATCTAGCGATCTGTTTCCAAAACAGACTCACGCACAGACACAATCAAATCGATAAAGAAACGTAAGCTCTGAGGGATGTCTGATGTATATTTCTGAATTTTGCAAAAGCTATTTGTAATGAGCATCACTGCTTTGGCTTTAAAATCCATAGGAAAGGAAAGTCGGATATAATTAAATCGATGTACACTCTATGTGGATGCTAATTCTGATCATTAAGTACTTGACATCACTTCGCCTAAGACAATTCTTTATTTATTTTTGTGATAAACGACCTAAAAATAATGGCTTGCTTCAAAGTGAAGACATGCTTATCATGGGAGCTTTTACAGGAGACGAGATGCAGAACGTAAACTGTCTTGATCTGAATGTGGCAATAATTAATGTTGCCCAAGCTCTTATTATTTCAAATCTATTTTCCTTATAACGTATCAAAAATAATACATTCCTGCTCTATAAACACTTGGTTCTCATGAGATTAACACCTACGAGGTCCACATTTAGTACAGGTAACGTTTAGGTCAAATTTCTACCAGATATCAGTTTTCATCATAAAAAGATTAAAAATGAGACCTTTTTGTCATACACGAAGAGTCTAATTTTTTCAGGAACAGTTCCATTGGAGGGGATTCAAAAATTGTCCTATCCGACACAAAATCGTTAGCGATTTGTTGAGACATTTTCAAAACTGTATTTCTTTTTTTTACACCACAACAAAGAAAATGCAGTGTGATAATGCTCGGAATAGCGTTCTGATTCAATTCAATGGGCTTTGTCCAAAGCATGTCATCCGAACAGATTTCGTCAAAATATCTAGGATGTTAAGATCATTTGCCTGAATACATAAGCAAACATGAGCCGCGCCGACGGACTGTCGTTTCAGAAAACCATTCTGTATTAACGGGTTGTCTGTCCGAAGTGTCTTCTTCTAAAGTATTACATACATCTGAAAAAAATGGATTATTAAGTTGATTGCAAATCAGAAATGGTACAGGAAATAACGGTAATTGGAACATGTATACAGAGTTAAAACACAAAAAAGAGAAAAATATTTCCACTTATTTTTCAAAAAAAAAAGAAAAAAGCAAGAAATTTATATGCGATTGTGATCGAATCTTTTATACCCACCACCGTTATCCCAGAAATTAGTAAAAAAAAAAGAAAAATCCATACCTTGTATATATTTTTTGTACACCGTAATGTTGGATAGGCTTGATCAACATTTTTTCATTTTTGTACAGGTGTTATAGCATCGCCCATAGCATATGCGTTCAAATTTTTGTAGACTTATCTGCTGTAGCTTATGAGGAGTGACCAAAAAATCAATTTCTTATTTCTTTTGGAAAACGGAGATGTTCTCAGTTTACGTGGTACTTTAGGCGTGGTCCTTCGGCCGATTTGGCCCATTTGCAATACCAACCCAAAGACTTTCAATACTTCAGTCAAATTTTAAGGCGATAGCTTCCTTCTTACCACCAGGAAAATGTTTATAATAGACAGAGTTTACAGAGACAGACGGACGGACATGCTTAAATCGATTCCAAATTTAATCTTAATAAAGGAAGTATAATACTTTGTGGGATCTCTGTACCGTCCTTCTAAGTATCGCAAACGTTTCGATAAACTGAATATGCGTCGCCTCGTCTTTCCGTGACGGATACAGCAAAAAAAGATTCGATTCATTTCGAATAATTTAAGAGTATGAAAAACTCAAACAAAAAACTTTATTTAGATCGGATATTTAAAGAATTTCCTTCAATAGAACACAAAGCATATACAGCATTGGAGAATAGGATTTTTTTTTATTGCCAGAAACACAAAGATGAAACTAATGCCGAGAATTGAAACCAAATTGATTGCGTACGTACTGAAAGGATTACCTATCAACTTATGCACAGAGACAACAGAATGAAATTGAAACCGCGAATGCATGTATACGGACATGAATGCGTTTGCTTCCACTGAGTATATAATACATAGATCAATAATTCGCAGGACTAATACATAACACACAAAAAATAACAAAAAATTTATATAATTTTTAGAGAGTCAATCTTCAATCGGCATCAGTTGGGGGATCTTAGTACTTTGTTTTTTTTTTTTTCAAAACAACGAAAGCATCTCACTTGTGTATGTTGATCACACTTTCCTTTTTGTTGGAAAAAAAGTATCATTCAAAACCAAAATAGGCCGTGAAGGTGTTACGACCGTTCTTCTCCGTCAAAGACAAATACTTGCCGAAAGTCTGGAGGATTCATACGAGGTCCTATGGCCATCGATGATGCGAAACGCACTGTTGATGTCCGCATGAAGTGGTTAGACCAAAGAAATCGTTAACCGAAAAATCAAGTTACTGGAGATAATTCCCTTCCTAAAGTCGCGTAGTCATAGTCTTGCATGAAAATATGGGCGAATCTTTCAAATGGATATCGCATTCAGTCACTATAGAAGAAAAAGGCCAACAATTCGGAGGACTGGCGAAATCGCATAAATTCAAGCCCACGCCCACCACCCTTTAGACCTCAATAATCGTGATCTGTTTACAAATCTTAAGAGAATATTTTAAAGGAAGAAATTTCGAGCATACCATGCGGTCATTGCCGAACCTGGAGCTTATTTTGAGAATGTGGCGATTTTGAACATTGGAATGATGAGGAAGCTTTGGACAGATTGCATCAGTTTTAAAGGCGCCTACATACATGAGGAATACAGTTAAATTTTGCCGAAAGGAGAAAGTTTTTTTCTCACTGAGTTCCGGGAATTATTGATTCATGTTGCGCACAGCCTGATACACGCAATTATGTTAAGATATTGTGTTTGGTGGGTTGAGAGGCCAAAAAAGCTGGTTGGCGATGCATCGATTACTACTGTTTTAACAGTAACGAAGTGGTTTTTGTTTCCTTTTTAGACACGTCACAGGACATAGATTAAGTGTGTGAAACGTTTATAGATGTACTCGATGAAGAACACGTAAGGTATGCAGGTCCTTAATCAGCATAAAGAGCGGAATGGATTAAGCTACGCTCTCTACGCGGCTACTTGCGGAAATTAGAGTTATAGCTTCAAATTTTGTCACGAACATCAAAGGTGCTGATAAATCCTCTTTGTGTATAGCTTTTCAACTGGATTAAGTGATCCGTTTAGTTTAGTGAATGCGGTGCCTTAACAACATGTCCATAGCTAACAATTACTATAAACATTAAATCTTTCTTTTATTATAATTTCTTTAATTATAATTTTAATTATAAGCTAAAAATAAGGAGGCGAGGCTGTAGATACAAGACTTTTCTTATAGATTAACAAAAACGGTTTATAAGTTTGGATTGTTTTCGGCAGTTTAGCTTGGAGACAGCATAATGGGCTGCCATCAAGGAATTCTAAAGATTTGAAATGACGAAAGGAGTAGACAAAAATTCGGTAGGTGGGAAGAAGAATTATCATTTACACGACAGAAGGAGCGAGCAGGAGAGATATATATATATGAATATAATGGTGATGAGCAACCTTAGCGTGTCCCAAAACTTGAGCTTTACACAGTTCGTTTAACAATCGTTCATGAAAAATTCGTTATGATTTATTGACCTGTATCCAGGTCAAATCCTGTTTTATAAGAATTGTTCAGTTTTTTATACCCTACATCAATAATGTAAATTAAGTTTATGGTAATGTATGCAACATCCAGAAAGACTGGACACAGTTCCACTTCCTATTGTACCGATCCATTCGGAATCACTTTCTGAGTTTGTCCGTCCATCTGTGCGTGTTGGATTTGGTTTGTATTCAATTTTCAGACCGCAATTTTGGAGATATTTCAATAAAATTTGGCAGACTGGACGTGTTTTGGTCCAAGGACAAACGCTCTTCAAAATGCTTCAGATCGCAATACTCTTTCGACTAATACGCGCCTTATTTCGATTTGAAAAGGCGTGACCCGAAGAGTCGTACAGTGGTGTAATTTGTTACAGAACACAACGAATGCATTTAATGTCTGCAGTTGTACTTTGGGCAACATTATAAAGACCCCACAAGTCATAAGGCAGTCAGTCACAAGGATCTTTCTTGGGGTTTTTTGCAACTTATGAGTCTTCTTATTGTAGTCCAGTAAATTAAGATAAAAAACACAATCGCGCAAGCTCATGTGACTAATGACCGGCCACAGCCTTTTAAAGTCAGCTGAGGAGCTTAATGCCTTTTTGCAATGACAATTATTAATGTACTTATGATAAAAAAAAAGAAAGTCATGACCAGCTCTTATAACTAACGACCTCTCGCAGTTGTTTAAAATGAGGTGACGATCGTATTGATTGAGATATTGCTGACATATCTACAATAAACAACGCAATCGCGTAAGCTCTTCTGTCTGGTGACCAATCATCGCCTTTTAAGTAAGGTGAGGAGCTTAATGCGGTGTAGGCACTAATTCAGAACAGTTTTATTTTGGTTTGCCACCAGTGATCTTTCAAACGTTTGCTTATATGTTAGCCTATATTATGTTAACTACGGCAATATTCAAAGTCCCAAAAAAAAATTCTTCGACCTAAACTTGGTATAACCTGCGCATCATTGGAAAAGCTATCAATAGAGGATTCACGCTGTGCTAGTTTCATTTTTGCACAGGACATGGTTTACCCCAAGTGACCTTTCAAACGTTTGCTTATATGTTAGCCTATATTATGTTAACTACGGCAATATTCAAAGTCCCTTAAAAAAATTCTTCAAGCTAAACTTAATATAACCTGCGCATCGTTCGAAAGGCTATTAATAAAGCATTTTTGCACAGATCATTGTTTGCCCGCATTAGCTAAGCAAACTTTCCCTTTATCAACCTCATTTATGACTTCGTGTAAAAATGCGGTCCTTTCAAATATTAATTAATTTACATAAAGTTATGTTTTCTTTATAATATTTTGTAAAAAAAATTCTCGAAAAATTCCATTTTAACTGTATTTTGGCTTAAATTCCTCCGAGACTTCCTTTAACAGAATTCTGTTAACGGCTGAACAGAGCTCTGTAGAAAAATTATGGTTTAGATCTTTGCTATATACCTTTAAATATAACTTCACACCCTTCATAAAGACGTGTTTTGTTTATAATATTTCCTAGAGAAAATTTTGAAAAAATTCTATTTCTATGCTTTCAGGACTATGTTTAACAGAACTCTGGTACAATTTTTTGGTTTGTGTCTTTGCTAGTTATATCTATATATTTTCCCCCTCGTCTGAATTAAGCCGAGCGATTAAAATAGAACAGTTTTGCATTAACGACACTGGCTGTTGTATAATTTTACAAGATTAAATTACGCTTACATAGCCTGATACACTTACTTACTTTACATTGCTAACTAACATTTTTAAAATTAAAGATTTCGTTTTCTCATGTTACAATAACAACACGATGCAAACGTGTAGTGATTGTCAAAATGTTACCATCTATGAAGAGAATAATTTTTATTATACTTTCAATGAGAGATGCTCGAGAGCAAAAATTCATTATGGAAATTTCCAATTAAAAGATTACAACGGTATCTGTATAAATCCATACATATGTATAGATAGACATACGATCATCAATCGTACATATGTGTAGCATTGTTTTTGATATACACTTTTCACACTCTTTGATATGTTTTATCCTTTTGCTTTTCTTTTTTTTTTGTTGTCTTTTTTTTTTTTTGTTGCTTTTGTGGTTTGTCGTTCGTTTTCAATTTGATTTTTAATTTGAAAAAATGTGTCATACGTGTCGTACTAATCATAACACGTATGTGTCCATTTATAACCTTGTATTATCTTGCATCCTTTTACATACGCTTACTTACAACATACATATACGCACACACACACACACACACACACGCACCCACACCCATACAACGTTTATACAAATAAACACAGAGTGTAGATGTGAAACTGTTGTTATTCTTCGATTGTTTGGTTAAAATTCTAAACTACGTCTCTTTCATCTCTTTATCATTTTGTCTCGTTCCTATGTCTCTTCTTTTGTTAGTTTGTTATTTGAGGTTAGATAATATCCTATATATATATAAGGCACATACATATATATATATATATATATATATATAACATTGTGTTGTAAGATAAAAGTAATGTTATTTTCTTTTCATGTTTAAAGGTATGTGTGTTATGCATTACTACTGACATCAATATCGGAACTGTGTTGTTATGATTTCTCTCACATCACTCTTTCATTTTTCAGTTTTTCTTTTTTTTTTTTTTTGTTTCCTTTTTGGTAAAGTACTTACATTGATTGCTGGTAAAACAATTGATGCTATGGTTACAAGCATACGTAGTTGTGTCCCAATTTTTAGTTTATTCTTTTTTTTTTTTTTTGTTCCTATATTGAATGCTATTGATTTTTTAGAAATATTTTCCCATATTAAGGGATTTTCTCATTTTTATTATTATTATTATTTTTGCCGTCATTTGCATCTAAAAGTATATTTCAAGTACAACGTTTTCCATTTTCGACTTTGTCTTTAGCAGACATTTTTTTATAAATATGATTTAAAAAAAATATTTTTAAAATTAATTTGAAAGGTTTATAATAACAATAAAAATAAATTGCTTGAATCTATTTTGTTAGCAGTCAAAAAAAATGGGCTTAAAAATTTGCAATCAATTTCAATCAATTTCTATATTCAGGCAAAGTAAGAAACGAAGAAAAAGTTGCAGTAAATTTTTGTTCATGAATTCACCCTACAATTTCGAGACCGATTCAATCCGCCTATTTATCGGTTCTTCTTCAGTATTTCGGTCTCTCACGATCGCAAAAATTTAAATGTATTTAAATGGTTGCGTTAATTTTGATCGTTTTATCACTTGACAAAAGCAAAATCGGACACTTTCTCCTATTTTTCTGGAAGAAGGATATTGGTTTGGCTGCGATCCAATTATTGACCCATTTTCGCACTTCGTCAGCCAAGTTATGCTGCATCAATCTGAACATCTGCATCTGCATCTCTATTCAAACTGCAACAATATATTTTTGACAACGTTTGCAGCTTGTGACTGCGCTTTGCCATGCAAGAGAATGAGTTTGCGTCTTTTAGTTTAGTGATGCTGGTCTTTTTAAAAACAATATATCGTTGTTCAGTTGACGTCCATAGACATCTGCAGTAATAGTTTCATTCGGATTTATCAGTTCAAAAAATCATTAAAAATAGT
>KK502487.1:163004-184476 GCA_000688735.1 Glossina austeni | reverse complement strand
AAAAAAAAAAAAAAAAAAAGAAAAGGGAAATGCAAAGTAATTGCGAATTGAATTGAGTTTAGAAATAATGGCAATAACAAAAATATCATATTTCGTTTTTTTTTCCGTTCCCTATAAAAAGCAAAATAATCAAGATCCCAAGGCTTGCAAATTGAACAAACGCCGTCATTGTACTCGCGAGTATGTACAAATGCGACTGGTTAACTAGACCAATGAATGAGGAATGAATGGAAAATGAATGAATAAATAAAATATAGAAGCGAAAATGAATACTAATATCGATGCTGATTCAATAAGAATTTCAATGGAAACGAACTCATTGTTTGAGCGAATTGAATTAATGTCATTCTTAATATTTGCGAATAATGGGGAAAAAGGTTTTAATCAAATCCATAATAAATTTAATAAAAATAAAACTATGATATTTAAATCGTAAAAGCTCGGTGTTCAGTTTAAACGAAACTTGGAGACATCTTTTTTTGTAGTCCGGAAGCAAAAGATAAGAAGTTTTCATATAAAATTTAGAAGGTCATCTGTCTCCCAAACTGCTTACTACCTTATAACTCCCATAGCACTTTTTTTGCCTGAGAACGAAGAACGAAGAACGAAGAACGAAAGTTGTTCGTTAACCTCAAGACTTACTGGGGACGTTGGCTTTGCTTTGTTTGCATTTGCAGCCGTTTAGGAATATACTTAATATATGCACACATGCACGTGTATAAACATATATGATACATACATGATGATGTAATGAGGATCAAAAATCCATAAGAGTCCATCTCGAGATAATGCGAAAGCTGTACCAGATAGCTTTGATCTCAGTGGAGCGCTCCTAGTGGGCAGTGCGCTGCCGCTATGTCGATTGAATCAAAAAAATCTAGTATATATACACATATACATGCGAACAGATACCGAATTTTGGAAGAGACGTCTCAACGTTTTGGACGCCACACTCCGGAATTCTCTCAGTATAAATACATACGTACTGCACACGTAACGGGGACATACGCGACAAACCTATTACAGAAGCCGATAAGCGATGGACGATGGCTTGACTTATAGCAAACGAGGATTTTTTCCATTCTTTCCTTTTTATGCCCTACACCACTAGTGCTACAGTATATACTGACCTTATGCGAACGTATGTAACATGCAGAGGACTTAATTTTACTATTCAGTTTCAGTGCCTAAGATGACCTAGCTAGGATAAACTTAAATAGCCCCTACCACTCTCTGACTTTACACATAATGCAAAGGTTACCTCTGTTGCGGCGAGTTAACGGTTGGGGGTTAACTGCCTGATATGGAACGGAACGCTTGTTCTTATCCTAACTTACTCCTATCTTCCATACTGAGGAGTATATACATACATATATACATTTCAATATAAACACATATGTGCTAAGTATGTAACGGACGGACGTAAATCGTAATAGACCTATCACAGAGGGGATAAGCGGGAGACGAATACCTGACTTATGGCAAACAACGATTTTTTTCAATTCTTCTCTTTTTATGCCTTACCCTGCTTGTGGTACAGTATATATTGACCTTCTGCGGACGTATGTTCCGTTAAGCGGACTTACTTTCACTATTCGTTCTCAGTACGTAATATACCAATTTAGAATGTCTACTACTTAGCCATCTTTGCCGAGAAATTTTGAAAATAGCAATTTTTTTCCATATAACGACTTTTCATAACAGGCCCGCTATGTGGCGAGCGGTCGAAAAACTGTTTCACAGCGTTCGCCCTTGCGTCAAAGCACGTCACTGCACAAAATTTCATAAAAATATCTCAAAAATTGCGACCCGCAGTTTGAACACAATATACATGGACAGACATCAGACGGATTGACAGGCTCAGATCAATTCAAATTATGATTATAATAAAAGGTGAGTCTATCTTTAGCCTTTCTGCGTGTTACATACATATGCACTAACTGAATATACACTGTACCACAAGTGGTGTAGGGTAGGGCCACTGCCCGCCCATAAATACCCTACACCATTCTACAATTATTCATGTGAGGATTTTTCAGAAGAAGACGTTGTATGGATAGTGGTCGCACAGTTGGTCCACTCCGAACTATTTTCAAAAGCGTTCGTCCTTCACTAGGAAACAAAACGGGCAAAAGAGTAAAATTGATTCTGAATAGATCGGTATAATAAAAAATGATCTGCCTCAAGTCCTTCTGTAGGGTATAAAAATTAATAATAAAAAAATTGTTATGATAGTTTCTATCAAAATTTGTACGATTTGTCATATTCATGGTTCAGCATAATTTCAGGCTATCTTTTTAACTCATTTTGTTTTCTAACAACTAATTAGTTATTTGACTGACTTTATAACTGTTTTGTTAACGACATATTTAATAATAGCATTTTATACAGAACTTTGCCTTAATAACTGCTACACTTATTTCTGCAGCTTTTAATTTTGGTTTTTTTAAATCTAGTAATCCTTTGCATAAAGTTTGTCAAAACAAATTACTTTAGCAACGCATTTTCCACTTTAATCTGTGGTTAATGCTAGTGAACTAGGTAACGTAATGACAGCTAATTAGGAAGACAACTAAAGCTAGTGCCTTTTATTAGTTTTTTTTTTTTTTTTCTTCTTTTTTTTTTTTCTTTGCTGTATATCTAACTAACGTTTCTCACGTAATTCAGTTACTTTGCTTTACTCTCGTTTTCTGTGCATTGTACTGTAATGGCTTTGTGTCTACTTATAGCAGCAGTATCTGAGTATTTGACAATCTGACGCAGAACGTGGTTGTGGTCAGCCTATAGAATGAAATACACTTAATGGACATGTAATTTATTTTGTTGTTGTAATTAGAAATGGCGATTTTACTTTCTGTTAGCAACTCGACGTACGTGCCATTATTTATAGACATATCTAGGTTAAGCCAGTTTATTTCTTAAATAAGCTTAAGTAAAATTTCTAAAAAAAAATATAAATAAATATGAATTAATTATAACCTCGATCTATATAGATTCGTTGGGTTCCAAAAATAAAGTTTTTTTTTTTAAATGATTTATAACTAGTCGGTCTGTTTACCCAATCGGTTATGCCTTTACCAACTGAATACTCCCTGCAGCCATAAGCAAAGTAAAGTCTACCGCACTGAGATGTGAACTCGCGAATATTGACTTGTTACACGACTACTCTTGCGGAACAAGAAGAACAGAAGACAGTTGGTTGGCGCTTAGGCAAGTAAGTAAGGATGGCGGACACTCACGGATTCATATTTCACTATGAGTAGATCGCCGTAGCTATAATGAGTTCTCCGCCGGCAGAGATTTAAAACTTACCGATTAAGCTCGCAATCGCTAAGCACTACCCAGCCTAGAGAAAAATCTCAGTACCCAAAACTTTCTAACGATAACCGTTATACTCATATAATAGCCAACCTATGAACTATTGTTCATAAGAGAAAAAAAAAACAGGAAGAAGGATGGAAGTACTACTTAAGAAAACACGTCGACTGTTTGGTCAATATAAAATGCTTGCTGTCTACCCTCATTACTTACGTCTATACCACATGTGGCGAAAGCACAAACTGTGCTGTTTTCACTTCCAAAGAGACGCAAACATTAATAACCAATGAATCACACTAGCAACTGATCCAAAACCTGATGGAAACATATATCAAATCTTTACTAAAATTTAGCATAGAAATGCCTCTAATGACATCTCTGACGTAGATGCAACCAATAGAAATCTAAACAAACGTAGAACTTATTTATTTATTGACGGTTATGTAACCTCGAAGCCATTAAATCCTATTAGAATAGATTATATACAACCTTTACTATTTAATGCAATTCGTTGCAGAAAATGTTACGCAAAAACCTTGCGTTAAAGTGCATAGCGTCCCCTTATTTCTCTTTTATTCGTTCGTAAAGTTTTCTTTTCGATATTTTCTATGTCATTCAACACGAAAACGAACTTTAATCCATACATGCTTTCTGCGAAATTACGCTTTAAGCTGATGATTAGTATTAAATATCGCATCTCATTAAACTCATACGAAAGTCAAGCTGTACGATGCTTGTGCGAGCACATTATTTACGTAAAGTGTAAAAGTACATGAACTTAAGTACTTATCGTTCAAGTAATGAAATATTTTTTGTTGAGATATGCAGTAGAAGTCATTAAAGCCACGTAAGTCAAAGAGCAGTAAATGGGTTTTGACAGGAATCTCTATCAACCAAAATGCATTCTTTTTGAGTAGTAAAACAGTAGAAATTATGAGATCAACTAAAAGCTTGGCTGCTGGAAGAATCTTTGTATACTTTGGCATTAGACGGTACATCCATTAAAGTAAAAATGTTGTTTTCTTTGAAATATTTTCTCTCAGGTCTGTTGCTTGTTTAAATTAACTCTATTTTTGGTGTTCGATCAGATTCATCAGATAAAGAACAATTAAAAACACTATTGCACGCGTTTTGAAAATAAGGCGCTACATGGGAAATGGTCGAGAAAGTAGTCCGATTCGAAGCACTACCAATAGCGTTCCAAACATGTCGGTGCATTAATACCTCAAAAATGTAGAGGTCTTTAAAAACAAAACAACAAGACGGATGGAAGGACATACAAGCTTAGATTAATTCAGAATCACCTTCTTTCGCTATCTCAAGTCTTTCTAGGTGTTGCATCCGCACTAACTTAATACATCCTTGTACGAATGAACGAAATGGACCATTAAGAAATGAGTGGGAAATTTTGGAAAACTAGATATCAAAGAAAAGAGAAAAATAGCTGAACTTTTAGGACGCTAAAAAAAAAACAAAAATAAAATTTACGGGACTAATGGCGATCAATATTTGACACGCCTGTAACTAGTCAAAAAGAAATTATATTTTCATCACTTTACAGACTTTGGAACTTTCTTCTAAAAGAAGAGGGTTTTCTTTTATTTTTCCATTATTAACCACATCCGCCATCGGCTCGGCCTTACATATACGTATATATTTTAGTACATTTTTTATGGTAATTCAGAGAATCAAAAGCTGCTTCAGCCCTTGCGGCAGAATAATTTCATAAAGGTTAAGAGAGCAAAAGTCCAACTTGAATGTATTAAAGAAGAAACAACCTAGGAAACTCGATCGCGGGTTAAGCGATTCTAAGTTCGTGTGCCTGAGTCGCCGACTAGGTAAGAATTAAGATTAACGAGTCAACGTTTATGGGTTCAAATCTCAGGAATTTTCTTTGGTCGTAGATATAGTAATTACTTAGCCGGTGCAGGTATAACGCTTATCGATTGGACACGCATTCGATCGTGGGTTAACCGATTCTAAGTTCGTGTGCCTGAGTCGGCGACTAGGTAAGAATTAAGATTAACGAGTCAGCGTTTACCGGTTCAAATCTCAGGAATTTTCTTTGGTCGTAGATATAGTAATTACTTAGCCGGTGCAGGTATAACGCTTATCGATTGGACACGCGTTCCACTGGGCTACGGCCACCACATTCCTATTTCTTTCTCTTCGCTCACTTCTTTTTGGCCGTCACAATGCTGCACAATTAGGGGACAAAGTTTGGTCATATTAGAGGAAAAAAATAAGTTAAAGGAATAAATGAAAGGCGTATCTAGAGTGAAAGGTGTGCCTAACGTGAAAGATGCACCTAGCGTGAAAGGTGTGCATAGCCTACTTGGCATGAAAGGGGCACGTAACCTGAAAGGAGTACCTGACGTAGAAGGCGCACCTAACTCGAAAGGCGTTCCTAATATGAAAGCCTAAAAGGCATATATAGCGTAAAAGACGCACCTAGCCTGAAACCTAACATGAAAAGTGCATCTACCGTGAAAAGTGTAACTAGCGGTGAAAGGTGACCTCACCCTGAAAAGTTTACCTGGCGTGAAAGGTGTACCTAACGCGAAAGAATTACCTAACGTAAAGTGTATACTTAATGTGTACATAGTCTCTAATATTCTTAGAATTCTTAAATAACTTTAAATGATCTTTAAGAAGCCTTTGCAATTATTTAAGAATGTAGCCAGAGCTTAAACTTAATTATTTGGAAATTATGATCAATCATCATAAGGCCAGAGATCTTTTGGTCATATAAACAAAACGTAATATTGTTTATAATTTCTTCCGGATTATTTACCGCAGAAAGATTTTGATTAAAAATTATTTGCATACACAACCAATATCTTGGACATTTGAATGCCAATTGAATGGAACAAAAATGTATAAAATCTTGAGAGGAAAATTTTAAATGTGTAAATGTGTATATAAAAATGTGTAAATATGTTAAGCAAATTGCACTAGTTAAACATATTTGGCTATGAAAGGTATTTAAAATTGAGGAGCGATAGACAGATGAGAAGAAAAAGTAAAATTTACAAAATATTTATTAAAATTTGAGGTTTCTATTGCAATTCTTATTGCTTTTGTGGTTACTGCCAATGCAATATTAAAAATATGTTCATAAGTATGTGTATGCATGTGTTTGTGTGTTTGTGCCAATGTGTATTTCTCATTAAGGATATTGTAGACAATAAACATAGCAAATTCTGATGAAGATGAGTAAACGATTTGTTTGTGACTGACTCGTAACTGTCAATTCGTAACTTGACTGGTAAAATAGTAGTAATAATAGTAGCAGCAGCAGTACTACTAGCAGTAGTACTAGCAGTAGTAGTGGTAATAGTAGCAGTAGTAGCAGTAGTATATGTGGCCATAGTAAACGTAGCAAATAGTGATATCGGGTTTCGTTGTACTATTACTTGTAATTTTATATAATAACGAATTGTGGTCCTTTGGCATATGGCCATCGAACTTGTCTACATTTATAACCATAAGTTTGTGCGAATGTATTTGAAAATTTTATGCTTAGTAGCAGATTGCGGTTAATGAGTTTTGTGGTTTGAAGTTCCAATGGTTTTGATGCTCTTTGATTATTACATACGCAATAAAACCAAAACATTCTGCATATAACACTAAAAACTTGTCCAATGTTTAATCAATTTCAATACATTCTCTTTATATATATATATATATATATATATATGTAACACATATTTATGTATCTAAGAGCAGCATAAATAAATTAATGAAAAATATTTTGATTGGAATTTTTAGCTGAGAAGATGGTAAAGGGATTTGTATATGAAAATTACAAAAAAAAAAAAAAAAAAAATAAAAATAAAAAAAATTCATTCTAAAATATTTTCTTTAAGTAATGAAATTTAAAATTTATAAACTTACGACAAGTGTGTCTGTCTTATGTATTGTTGACACGTACTCCTTTCAAAAGCAAGTTGAGTTCCTTATTGAATTTCCTTTAATTTACTGCTGCCTGGCAAATGTAACTGAAAGTCAAAAGTTTCTCTTTACTGAAACCTAACGACATATATACAAAAGTCGGTTTCCGTAATGTTGCCTGTATATATGCGTCTAGATGGGTGTACATAGGTGCGTTGATAGTTTAGAAATTGATTAATGATTGTATGATTGCAGTTTGTTGTTGTTTTGTTGGCAGGGCTTGGCTGAGATTGTTACTGTTGTCGTTGTTGTTATTGTTATTGTTATTGCATCACAAACACAACTTTAACTTACATTTTAACTGCACAGCATTGACAACGTTTGCCATTAACTCAACTAAGCGTTGACTTATACATTGCAATTACAGGTGTTGCCCGGGCGTTGTTGTTATTGTGTTTTCAACTGCTAAACAATACAAATACCTCAAGTTAAAATCATTTTCAAATTACATACCGGCACATAAACACTTTGTAACATAGTTTTAATATAACACTTCAAAATACATAAACAGGTTCTGTTTCGTAAATGAGCTATCATCCGAAATCAAATTATTTAAACTCAGCGGGTAATAAATGGCATCTATCCAGTTTTGCACAAATATCGATTAAAGAGTAAAATCTAATTATGAGGGCATAATTCAAAAAAATCATTTATCATACACTTTTCATAAGAGGTCCCTTTGACAAGGTTCAAAATCGCTATTTACAAAAATAAGAGTTTTATGTTAAGAATAACATAAGCTCTTTGGAGCTTACCCCTACGCGTCCTTTACATTTTATATTTAAGTGAGTCGTTATAAGGATCACCCTCGACAGGGATCGTTCGGCCATTTCGTACAACATTTCGGCATGACTTTTATTTGCTTCATGAGAATCTGGCATTATTTTACAAGCATCGTATTATCAATTTTTAAACGTCCAAGGTTCCTACTTCTACGCACGTACAGCAATGCATACGTTTCTTTATACGGCGAAGAGTTGTCTTTTGTCCGGACTTATCTATTAACTTGAACTCTGGCAAGCCTACTAATTAGCACCACTCTGTTGTCATGCTGTCTGCGTTTCGGTACAGATTTTATTTCGCTTGCTAACGGTAGTAGATAGCCTATCCTATAAATATGTGTGACATACAGTGTTGATATTAAATGTATAAATTTGTTGGCGCCAATTTTTTTTTTTCGACATGAGAAGCTTTATCTTGAAAACGTGATTTAATATTTCCTATTGAAAATATAATCCGCAAGGAAGGACTGATCTTTTAAGACTATCCACAAAAGAACCCATACTTCGATATCGTCACTGTTCGATCATCATCGATCGAAGCCCATGTTAATCGGAAGCTGTAACGCTTGCTGATACCAGAGTGAAGGCTAAGACTTTTCAGCTTAGAAATGCAAGCATTTCTTGATCGAGTTTCGCTATATGGCGCAAAATCCACTCACACTGAAACTCATTCAGCCATCATGACCCGTTCGCAGTCGCAACTATTGTTAGTATCACTCCTTAGTAACGGATTCATTTAACTGGAACAAATCATAATATACCATGCCCAGGCAACCCCTGCTCCTCAAATAGGGCCAACATGGATATTCCCTTAACGGTTCGCCTACCTTGCTTAATTTTTATTTGAGTTTCGATTATCATATTTCCGTTCAATATTTGTCACTCGGATGGATGGATTTAATAGCATCCATCGAGCTAAATAGGAAACGTAAAGTTTACCAAAAATGACGATTTCCTGGCACAGAACTATAGCTAATCAAAACCACAAGCAATTATGTTCTGTACGCTTCAGCGATATAACTTATGCAGCTTAAAAGCTGTACTTCCAAACGAGGAAATCATGTCGCCTTATTCTTCGCCCTACGGAACTATTAAGACTTTCTTTTAAAAAAATCCGATGTCAGTACACGCAACACTTCTCTTGAACTTACATCACATGTGAAGACAGTCCAGACTATGTCTATGTCTAAAATGCCGACGTAAGAGCGGCGCAGTACCTCAATACAAGAAGAACCAAAAGCAGTCACATAATGTGCAGGCCCTATATATAGAGCAATTACTAAAGTGTTGGAACGATGAGCGAACAACTGAGAACCTATTGCATTGTGAAGGGCTTCAGCAGCAGTGACAAAAGTCACATTATTTATCCAAGCTATTGCTCGCATGTACCTATGTATGGAGCGAAATCCGAACCAATTAATGCTGCAATCGAAGAAGAAAAGGCTTGTGCTGCCTTTTCATCCGAAATTGTTGGCAAAGAAAGCAAACATTTCGAGCAAACTTCATTAAAAACTAAGAAGAATTCGCAAATAATAAAATAGTCTCTCCTATATAGCGATTTCCTTCCTTTAAACTCACGTCTTCTTTAACCTTTCATCCTGTTGTGCCAAAGCAGTTACCAAGATTGAAAAATTTGTGATAAGTTTAGTATACCTCATGTTACGTAAAGTATTTCTAAAACACTTAACCACGTAGCAAAATACGGGATGATTTTGGTCTTCATAACTTGCCCTCCAATATTCAACTTTATTGAATAACAGAAAGCTTTCAATTAAACTCATAATATTTGCCTGCATTGCCAGGGCGACTATCGAGCAAAATTCTGTACCAGTGTCATTAATCATATGTAAGGTAAACCTAAGGAAAGTCAATCATTTATCGTGGTTTTTGTTTAACTTTTCCTAAATGCCAGCCATAATGATTAGTACGCTTGCTTCATAGTTAATTTTCTTTCCTTTTTGACCCGCGGAGATGTATAAGATGGAAAATTACTAAGGTTAAGTAAATTAATTACTTTAGCAATTTTGTTTATGTATCCCCTTTAACTTTAAGGGAATTATTGATGAAATCTTAAATACGCTCACACAAAAATTTTTCCGAATATTCTTCGTTCCCTTAAGCTTATTTTCGTAAAATATGTGAGAACATTTGTAATATCGTAAACCTACTATATATTCAGTGCTATACTTACATCTTAATTATAAATTTAATGAGGTTTTTAATATTCATTACCATAGAACATCACTTTAGTTTAATCGACAGCTTTAGGCTGTGTGAAAACATACGCAACGAGATAGAGAGAACATTCTTTTCTTCTAGGTATGCTGTTTATTATCTTATGTCCTTGATATAGTATGGAATAAATTTAAATACTTTTTTTTTGCGTTGTATTTATTGTAAGTTTTTCTATTTCTTCAAAGAAATTATTTAAAAGAGTAAAAAGCGTATTGAAGAATAGTCTGCTTTATCAATAAACCCAAAAACACAAAAGAAAAAGATAAGAGAACTTTCAGACAAAGTGCATATTATATGTTCTCCCTCTGTCTGCGTTCCTTAATGGGTTAAGAAATTCAAACCACAACAGATGTTCTTCTAACACCGTAAATGTATTCAGAGCAATATATGAATCCTTGTTGTTCACACCCAACTCACACTCTTTTTTAATAATTTCTCCAATTTGAATATGTTGGAGTAAGTGACTGATGTTATTCGTTACTGATGAATCCATGTTGTACAAATCACATATAGAAAGATTCAAGCTGTTCGCATCCAACACAAACTCTTTTTTAATAATGAGTTTTTACCATTTCTCCAATTTGGATATGTTGGAGTAAGTGGCTACTGTTATTTAATACTGATGAATTACTATTTACGTTCACGTCAATGATTAGATTAACATAATTTTTGTTAATAGTCGGTCTTAAGAGGCTACGTTGTTCTCCTCTAAAAATAGTATTTCCCCGAAAATTGTGAAACAGCTTTACCAGCTAAAAGTTGTATTAATTATTGGAGCTAACATGTAATAAAATCGCAACACATGTGTCAGCTTTACCCCTGTCATACCAGCCCTCTTAATAGGAACATGATTACATTGCTTAGCCATATTATACGAATTCGCGTTATGTGAACCCCTGCTATAGAGAGGTTTGCTATGCTGAAGACAGGTAAAAAAAAATCTTTTGTCTAGCTAACACCAAAAAGCCCGCTCCCTGTAAACTTTTCTTAACATTTTTGTATCCTAGACCACTTCTGATACAAGGACATTTTAAGTTTGTTTGGAAGCATGCAACATCCAAAAGGACTTGAAATATACCCAATTTTTAGTACAATCACTTCCTGAATTGATGCAAGGTTATCTGTCCATCTGTCTATCTACTTTTCTCGTGTTCGACCGCAATTTTTGAGTCATTTTGATGAAATTTGGTTCAAGAGTGAACTCTATTAGAAATGACTTGAGTCGGACCATTTTTTCGCACTCTTCCCACGTAAGGGCTTGTTTTGAAAAATCATTATGTGAATAACTATAGGGCTTCGTGAGGCATTTTATTGTGGACCGGGGTCTTTTTACATGTGTTTGGATTAGATTATGTTTGAGACTTAACTTCTTGACACTTTCTTAAATTATTTTTTCAATTTAGGAAAGCTTTAAAAAACCTTTGTAGTGCAACAGAGAAGCATCACATTCTTCCTTACAAAGTCCAAATCGAACGTTGAACGTAAACAAGACCTTCCCTCATTGCGACTGCTTCAAGTTTGGGTTGTAACTTCTCATAGAACTTTACTTACGGTAGATAAAACGGGTAATGGAAAAATAGATGAAAATATAGAGTGAAAAAGGCTACTACCGGCTTCATCAGTGTCTTCCGTGATAGCTATGCATGTTAAGTTTGTGCAATTCATCTATGAGCCGATGTTGTGCAACATAGCGTAATAAAAAACATTTTGCCGGAAAACTAGTTTTATATGTCGTTTGTTACCATCTTTTTTTTTTTTATCCTTCACTTTACATGTCTTCTCTGTGTCTGGTCGATCATTTAGTGATTTGTTATTTGATTCAATTTGAATAATTGTTATAACCATTTCATCTGCACTTGGTGAGGCTGTAAAATATTGTACAATGGCTAGCTAGCGTAGATGCGTGTAAACAAAATATAAACAATGGTCACGACCAGAGAATTGATGATGAAATTTATAACAGGACATATTTGTTTACTTTGTGCTGTTCCGTTATAAGAGAAAGACACACAATTTTTCTTTCACTTTTTTTTTTTTTTTTTTCTTTTACATTTTTGTTAATATAGTTTTTTTTTTTATTTTTGTAGTGCGTGTCTGCACTTAGATAAGCTTCATAACTTTGCTTTACTGCCTCATAAAATCCGGCCTTAAAAAACACACAGTTTTAATAAGTAAGCAACGAGTGCGTATGAACGAAATGAAAGGGGATGACGAACAGAAGGAGAATGAATGAATGCTAGAAAAATAAGATTTCATGTAAATTATTCTTAAAAGGATATCCGGAAAGGGGAATATTTGAAACCGAAAAGCCTAGCATTAAATATTGATATACTCTGCGTAAACTAAAGGTAAAGTTCGGGTTATAAAGTTGAAAATTGATGATGATATAAAGTAAGACGATTGGTTTTTACTAGTTTAGAAAATTAGTTTTCTTCTAATCCCAAAAACAAAGAACGAAAAAAAACGAACTAGTTGTGAAGAGGAAACAAGGGATGTTGTTCACCTTAGGATACAAATTTTCGAAAAAAAAAAAACATTTTTTCAAATTTGTGGGGATTTACTATAGACAAAGGGATTATTGCTATCTAAAGACTGCAAAGGATTGTTAAGGCAGTATAGCTGCGTGTGATGCCTAACAAGGAACGCACAACCTTTTCTAGGAAAATTAGAATTTATTTATCAACATGTCAATACTCTAACGATATTGAAATCCTCTATGACTTGAAAGTGGTAGGATATGTCATGCGGACCAACATAATGATTCATTTCACATATAAGTTCCTTAGACGACGTAAAATGCCTGGAAGACATCTATCTTTTAAAATTTCCAAGTAAATAACGGCTGCTTGGGACTGGAATCATTGCATACCCGAGTGGGTAAGGGTTATAAATATATTTATATGTAGATAGCAGTCGCGGACTGTAAGGGCTACTGCGCGGGCGGATAGAAAAAATCACAGTTACCAAGTCGATCTTCGTGTGATCAAATCTCAGTGAGGTGCGATCCTACCTGGCCGTAACTGCATTGGGTGCTCGGTGGGTGTAACGTACCGCCACAGATCAACTGATTAGTTAACGCAATTTAACCTCTCCAATATTTTGGTCACCTTATCGTGATGAAAAAACATTTCTTTTGCGACCGTTTCTTGATTTAATTCAACCCATCTAGTAACGCTAGACCGTCCAGTGCTCTATCATTTTCAAACTAATTACTGAAGTCCTTTTCCTACTACGTTTGCACCGTTTCGATGCATTTCTATCCGACACAGCCTGCTCTTCCTATTCTTTATGTGATTCCAGACTGTAGTGACGAGTCCATGCTTCTTTTCGTATAGATGAAGGTGTAGAGAAATGCAGAATATTTCAATCGCGGGACGTGTCTGTACGGACGTATAAAACACTCAGAAGGACTTGACGTAGATCCATGCACCGATTGGTTCAGGATCACCTTTTGAATCGATTTAAGCTTGCCTGTCTGTCCATCACTCTGCCCGCCTGATATTTCTCCATGTTTAGCTTTCTCGTTTAGCTTACAAGTCGCAATTTTTGAGATATCTTGGTAAAATTTGGTAGAGCGAAAGGTTTTGCTTCAAAGACATTGGCAAACGCTCGGATTGGATCACTTTCTCGACCACTCCCTAGCTACTTCTTTCTAATAACGACTAATTATGAAGTGTCTTTGGTTGCATAAGTGTATTAACCGAAATAGCCCAGATTGCTTAATGATAGACCGTGACACACTATACAACAATTTTGAGGCAAACACGTTCATTTCGAAGCTTGAAAACTCTGTGGAAATGATCGCAGAATAGATCTCCTAATTTCTAATATTGGATTTGAAATATTTGAAATCTTCAACAACGATCGGTCGGACCGATGATAACCGACAAATACGTTTAAGAAGCCGAAAGATATGCTCGAAGGTCCTTCTCTTTTATGCTGCACGGAGTGACAGAGCAAATGGCATACTTGCACTTTTTGATAGCGTTCAAAAAATAAGGCCATATTTAGGTTAAGGTTTTTGCAATCCATTGTTTTGAAAATTATCCAAAAGAAAGAAAGAGAGAGAGAGAGAGAGAGAGAGAGAGAGGTAGAGAGTTGTGCTATTAATTTGTTTATTTATCCTGAATGCATTAAAGCCTGAAGCGTCAGCAGATTTTATATTTTAATAAAATACAGAAAATACATAAGCAATACAAAAGCCATTTATACTGAATTTTACTTTTTTTTTTTGGGGGGGAAAATCTTAATAGTTTTATACGCCAAGGAACGGCACAGCTAGCGCAAGAACAAAAGTGTAGAAAATATTGCATTCGTTTTAAGGCGAAACTGTGATACCCATCATCCTTATCAACCATATTGCATTTGCAAAAGGCAATTAAGAGTTCGGAAGAGATCGCTGGTCCTAAATGTATATTAGTATCGATTTTTGCCTTAAAAGCTGTGTGTTTATATTCATGGTCGTTAGTGGAGATGTTTGTGCTTTAAATGATGCTTATAAACATATCTAGCGAATTTCAGAGCAAATCACGGTGGTTTCTCGCCGCTAAGGACTCCTAGTTGCAAACGTACCTTTTACCTATTTTCAGACTCCGTCTGTAGCCATCAGATATTAATAGTTTCAGTACTTTATTCATATATTGCCGACCTCGAGCTTTTCAATGACAAACGGACGGATAGACAGAAGGGATTCAATTGATTTGAGATTTATGCATAAATTTATCATCTCTGGCTGTTACAAACGACAAAGCAAGCCCAGTATAACTTAATCTTTCGTTCGCTTAAAAAAATTCATATAAATTAATCATGCTTTCGGCATAATAACTAATGAAAGTCATGCTTATAAAATATGCTCCATAGCTCTTCGTGTTCTCTTTCTTTTTCTTTTTTTTTTTTGTTCTTTTCTGGATTGTTTTGTTACCCCCATTGAAAACTCAAACAAAAAACTATGCGTAAATAAGGGAGAAAAAAATAGAAAATTTAACTCAAGATAAAAAGCTTGAATGGCAAAAACGAAAAAGTTTTTAATTTATTGTAGATGATTTAAAAAAAAAAAAAGAAAAAAAAAAATTAAACAAAAATTCGGAAAAAACCAAAAATAAGGCAAAAGAGTAATAAAAATTAAAAAGCGAAATTCATTTAAATATTTATATAAAAAAAAAAAAAAAACACACACAAAGTCAAAAGATTTTTGGTTTGACTTGAACTTTTTCATATAATACAGCCTTTGTTTATGGGAGGGGTGGGGAGGGTTCCTCTGTTGTCTTCTTGCTTGATAGCTAACAAAGCCTTTGTTGTCAAATTTGTAGTTTTTTGTTTGAGGTTAGCTTCCACACAGAATGCTCTTAAAATCTTTTCTATCGGTTTTCGAATCGCGTAAAGAATATAAAGCGGAGGAATAAGAGGAAATAACAAGCGGAAGTAGAAGAAGAAGAAAGCATATATAAAAACATGGCATTTATGGCAAGTAGAATCAAAGGCTTTCGTTTGTTAACAAAGACAACTTAAGTGTAGCTCTTAAACCCAGATAAGATAAATTTGTAAAATTAAATCTCGAATTAAAGGGTACTATGACGGCTACGGTTGGATTTTCTTTCAATACAATGCCCGTAGTGTTCTTGCATTATTGGGGATATCGAGCATGAGTTCCTTTGGCAATCGCTTTAGATTAAATGCACCTGGGCGAATATATGCTACAGCCATTAAACGGACGAAACTGGGGATACGGCAAACTATAATCTTACCCAAGACTTAACAACATCGGATATCTCAATAGGAAAACGAAATTTTTATATAGAAAATACTCGTTGGCTATGTGAAAATTTTAGTCGAACTATTATCCATCGCTAGCCATATACTTTTTCCTGCTGCCGCACCTTTAAAATGCTTCCCCCTTTGCCGTGAATCACTATTGACTTTTTAACACTTTCGTACGAACCAAACAATTGCTTAAGAAGCGCCTGACTCATCGAAGCAAACAATCAGGTAATTGGTACGGCTCAAGTTTGGTGAATTAGTCCTATGGGCTGAAACTTCCCAGTTGAGTGCTTTGTACGTGTCGGCGAGAAACAGTTTTGCAAAATGTATGGAGGGACTTATAAAAAAATGCTGTGTTACTCTTTCTAACGTTCAAGCAGTTTTTCTAGTTTTTATTAACCGCGTTTGGTAGCACCAGACTTTATCAGATCACATTCTTCTAGTCTCACGGAACACTAAGTTGAGATTCGGACTTGCAATGGATTTGGACGCAAGGACTATTATTATTTTTTCTTAAAATAAAGGTACTTTTCATCCCGAATGGAAAAATGATATTTTTTTGTTTTATGTCGGTCGGACAAAAAAAATCCTGTCAAAGAGTGCTCTTCTTTTTGACACGAAATTGTGCTGTTGTATGAAACTTGTAATGCTATGATTTCGAAAAATCTTTCTCGGATATTTACAAGGGTAAGTGGCATCAGCGACGGGGTTTGTAAGCAACTACATTGGCAGCTGAGGCCATCTATGGCCGAATTCCGGTTTCATATTTACACATTTGACAAGGCTGCAACAAAAAGATACCATAGACCTAAAAAGCGCGAACAGCTCTTATTGTCCATAAATTGGTAACGAGGTACAAGTTAATTTTGGGAAAACCCCGATATAATTGAACTCCACCATGCAGAAATGCAATATTGTAAGCAAATCTAGGAAAAGTTGCTCAAGGTAACTAAGAGATCAGCACTTATGTAGTAGATAATGCAAGTAAATTAACAACGTGTGCTGTTGAGGCAAACCAATAAGCTATAAAAGTAGCTGAAGGAAGACAAAGATAAGGCAAGAGAAAAATACCATGAAAGTGAACGACAATGGCTCAGGACTAAATTAAATACAAAGCGAGATAAACGAGTGTAAGCAAGAATACGGCTCGGTTGAAAAAATTTTACCAAAAGACTCGTCGTGATTATCTAAAGGAAAACAAACACGCTATGAAAGTGAGTGATAGCGATACATGGCCAAGGTAAATGAACAGCAAGACAATGAAATGTAAGCAAGAATACAGCTATCGAAAGTCTGGGGACTTAAGTAATTCTTTTAAGCGTTTAAATTGCGATTAGAACTGAATACGGAGTTACGAAGATGTAAATAAATCCCGTTATGTAATTTTATGAATCAAAGTCAATTAACTTACGTACAATCTGCACTTATCATCAGAATACTAAAAATTAAAGCCTACAGTCATTAGGTCGTTTTGTCACGACACCAAAAAATCTCAATAACTTCATATTCGGTAACTTGAAATGGTTATGCGGCACAATCTGAAATTAACTGTCAAACAAATATGAAATCAACATAAATTTTAAAGTCAACAAAAACACATTAGAATGTTTAGCAATGGGAGGGAAATGCTGCGCCAATAAAAACAAATAAAACTCAAGAACAACTTGAGTGTAGAAAACGAAACGGAGGACTATCACTAAAACAAACAAACTGACAGAGTGCAGGACACACTTGAGTTAGTACCCCATAGTACGTGATGTGTATGTTTTTAGATTTTGGCCTTTCCACTGTTTTTTTTTTCTTTCTTTTTCTCTCTTTCTCTCTCTCTCTCTCTCTCTTTATACACACCCTTATAGACCGGCAGTCGTTAGTTGGTTGTTTCCGTTGGACCAAATAAGAAACTTGAAACGAGATAACAACATGAGCACAAAAAAAAAAAAAAAAAAAAAAAAAAAAAAAAAAAAAAACAAAAACAAAAACATTGAAAAGCTTCGAAGCTGCAGCACTACAGGTCAAAGTAATCAATTGTGATTTTTTTCATTTTTTTATTGAATTTAATGATTTCCATGCTTAAGGGCATGGTGCACACACTTTCACACAGACACAAAATAAACCATTAAAAATCTAGGCCAAGAAGTTCTAATAAAAAAAAAAAAATAAGTCTTGACTATGCTTAGTTATGTATTGAATTCCTATATATGTACATATAGAATAATTTTACCTGTCGTTCAGGCCAGATGTACATCTTGGGCATGAACAAGCATTTATTATGCTTACTTAACAAATAATAGCTTGAAGGAGTACCAGAAGTAAACACATAGAAAAAACAGGCAATAATAAATAAACTTACAAGTAGACAACTGACGTTGTTTTTCTTATTGCTTGTTGTGTATGGATCTTTGGAAACTGATGACATCGATTCTTGGCTAAAGAATACAAATCTATTCGCCATAAGTGTTTTCGTTTTCGTTTTCTTTTTCTATTTCTTTTTCTTTTCTTTTTTTTTTTCAAAACCTTATCCTATCCTAGCTATGATATGATATTTTTAACAATAATGCATAAAACAAATATATATTTAAAAAAAAATTTGCTGTCTCCATCTACTATTTATTATTATTACAAGTTGAAGTGTACAAATCGAATGTCAATTTCGTACTTTTGTCTATACTACGCTCTATTCGATGACACTCAAATAGAAGTAAGGAAAGCGAGAAAGAGAGAGAGATAGGGAAATGATGGCCGTACACTACTGAGTATCTGCCGAATTGGGATGTGCCTATACCTTTACCGACTGATAGCTTGTGACCAATCGAAATCGAACAATCAAGCCTTCCAACCTTCGCAGGATTCTCATTGCAGCCTTAAAGCATAAACTTTTCCTTTGCCGGTTCATTTCATAATACATTTTTTTAAATATATGAGAAATCACAGCAAAAGCTTGAGGTATACTTTTTATTCAAGTAGGAAGATATTAATTTGCTACTAGTTACTCGGCCTATTAAGTCAAGTGAATAAAACACAATTTTCCAAAAATTCAATGCTGAAAGGATTTTCCAATCCATAATCCAATCCATAATTTTGACAAGATGCCATCAAATATTCCAGAAAATCGTCGAGATAAGCTTTTGGCCATTAATTTTTTAGAAGAAATACGTCGAAGATCGCCGTTGTCTATCTGGCTTTTCTTCTTTTTCATACCTTGCACCCCGCGTGTGGTGCAAAGCTGTATTAAGTTTGTGCGGATGTACGTAACAGGCAGAATCATTAGACAGTCGCGATCTCCCATTGCTAGTCATGGGCAGGAAGGGTAAGGTACAGAACTTCGCAGGGCCAATAATCTGGCCGTTCGGTCAGTAGGTCCCACCCTTCCGTTTATTCCTATAAGGGTAATGTACGCGTATTTCTTTCGCCTGTGTTGTATCCGTGGAACAAAAATTAGAAACCGTTCCATATCATCCGAACTAGCTAGCTCAGCAATGATACTTGCGTCCGTCTCTACAACCTCCGATCCTCTTTAACTAGTACTAAAGAGTTGTTCTAAAAAAGTATTATTACACTTTGCACAAAATCACTTTTTCAGCTGATCTAAGCTTGTCTGTCCGTCTACCAGGCTAGGTGTCTTGGGTGTGACCTACAGATCGGAATTTTTGGGAAATTTTCTACGTCAATGTGTTTGCTAGTCATGGGCAGGAAGGGTAAGGTACAGAACTGCCCAGGGCCAATAATATGGCCGTTCGGTCAGTAGGTCCCGTCCTTCCGTTTATTCCTCTAAGAGTAATGTACGTGTATTTCTTTCGCCTGTGTTGTGTCCGTGGAACAAAAATTAGAAACCGTTCCATATCATCCGAACTAGCTAGCTCAGCAATGATACTTGCGTCCGTCTCTACAACCTCCGATCCTCTTTAACTAGTACTAAAAAGTTGTTCTAAAAAGTATTATTACAGTCATCATGCTTTGCACAAAATCACTTTTTGAATTGATCTAAGCTTGTCTGTCCGTCTACCAGGCTAGGTGTCTTGGGTTAAACCTACAGATTGGAATTTTTGAGAAATTTTCTACGCCAATGTGTTTGCTAGTCATGGGCAGGAAGGGTAAGGTACAGAACTGCCCACGGCCAATAATGTGGCCGTTCGGTCAGTAGGTCCCGTCCTTCCATTTATTCCTATAAGGGTAATGTACGTGTATTTCAAGTAAAATCGTTAGTGTCTGGCAAGACCTACTCTGTCTTACATCACTTCGCCTAATGTAACAGTTGTTTCTGTATAAATACATATATTTCATGGGAGCCCTCACACAAAAGAGGGCCCAAACCTGGACTGACCGAAGTTTTTACAACATTGTCCAAGAACTTGTTCATTTTTCAATTGTTTTCATCAATAAAATATCGAAAAACAGATGCTTTTGTCCTATAAAACTTTATTTTTCATTAGTACATTCTTTACGGGATGAGCTTGAAAAATAAAATAATGTGTCAAATTAATATCATAGATCAACTATCATTACCAAGTTTTGCCATGTAAAAGTTTACTTTCCATAGGCAAGGAATTCAAAATTTTGATCCATCCGCATTAACACACATTTACATTATATATCATTACAAACTCACAGTTGACCTTGAGATTTTGTTTGCAGTAAGACAAGAAAAAACCATTCACTGTAGAAGCTTCAATATTACTGTATATACTATCGTACTGTATAGGTTGGCGGGAAAGTATTTTTACTATTAAGACAAGCATGTAGATAGCGTCATGTACAGTTGTTTACGGTATCTATAATCAAATATAAGAGGACTGCTTTTAATACCCTTCATCAGATAGTTGCAAAATGTAGGGTGAATAAGGTGCGTTTAAGACATTACATTTGGCCTGCCAAAGATGCTGTGCCCGAACATTTCAGTCCCAAAGAAGATCGTCTATCTGGGCAGTGGCAACATTACTCCCCATGTTGGGGAGTAATCCACGTCTAACCACTTCGCAAGTCCAAAAGAACTCGATATTGACCAATAGACTGCTAGGGAACACATCAAACAGCTTCAAATTGCAATTGGTTTTATTTAATATACGACAGAATTTTCTTGCCAAGCTAACATGCTTATTGGACTCGTCTTAATCGATACCATGTTATTAAATTCTTTCGATTGTCTAAGTTAATTGTATAGCAGGGTAAGAGAGTCAAAGGGAAGGTAACGAAAATTGTGTAACATAAAGAGAAACGCATGTTTTATGAAAGCTATCAATAAACTCAATAAAATTTGTCCCGAACCTACCATCACAGCCTTCTGACGTAGCCTTTCGATCTTCCATAGGTAGAATGAGAGCATTTAACCAAAAAATGCCATTGAACGTCAAAAACTGATTAACACTTGTTTTGTGTGTATTTAAAATTTTGTAAATAATTAAAAACGCAGCAGTACATTAAGTATGAAA
>KK502487.1:140885-153454 GCA_000688735.1 Glossina austeni | reverse complement strand
AATTAATTTTTTTTTTATAGATTTTTTTTTTTTTTTTTTTTTTTGGAAAAGTCCTTTATGGTAAAAGTAACATAAATTCCTGAAAGTTAGAAATGTACTTAAAAAAAAAAAGAGAAAGAGAAAAAGAAAACAATTATCTTTTTGAAGTACAAGAAAGAAATTTCATTTCAATTACAATTAAAAAACTTTATAAAAATATATAAAAACTCCACATGGAAAATGGAAAATAAAAGACAGAAGATTTCTTCCTATTTTAAATGATGGGAAAAAGAAACTTCTTATTAAGGTAAAAAACAGTGGTGGCTCGTCATGGAATAAGAAAAGCAGACAAACGGGCGATTGGGTGGACGAAGCAAATGTAGGCAAAGAGCCGCTCCGGCCGGAGGTAGACACTGCCATTACCGGTCAGGTCAGAGAGCCTAGGAATGAGACAGAGAGTGTAAGCTCATCAAGAAAGGGGAAGCCTTTTAAAGATGCAGATCCATCACGAGATGAGACCATGTAGACGCAATCATATGGATAAATCTGTGTATATGGATAATGGAGTTGGAGAAGAGATAAGGGATTTGGAATTCGGCACACATTGGATAGAGACGCACAGAGTCTTGGCCCATTGAAGATCGTGGAGCAGAAACGATAGAACAGACAAATGATCATGAAAATCGAAGCGTAAGTAGATGGAATGCTTGGCGTAAGAATAGACCTCAAATTTGAAACATAGATAGAGAAGTTGAACACGCATAGAGTTTTCGACGAACCGGAAACAATAGAGCATAACGATAGAATAGATGAATAGGCGCGAGTTTAGAAAAGTATCGTGAGTAGAAGAGACGAGACGCCTGCCGTATGAAGAGACTTGGAACTCGAAAGACGTGTAAGTACACGCAAAGTCTTGGACCGACAGCTGACAAGACCAGAACGTAAGTAGGACAGACAAAAGAAAATGAGAATGGAAGCGTGAGTAGACGAAATGTTTGCCTTAGGCAAGGATCCAAATTTTGAAATATAGAAAAAGGATTCGAGCACACACAAAGTCTTCGACCGAACTTCGACGAGTGGAGCAACGAGGCTAGAACAAGCAAATGGTCCCGAAGAAGGAAGCGTAAATAGACGGAATGTCTGCCGTACGGGAGAAATTTGAAAGAAGTCGAAAGGAGTTGAACATACCCAGAGCCTTCGACTGACCGAACACAGTGGAGCAGAAACGATAGAAAAAACGAATGACCATAAGGATAGAAGGGTGAATAGATGGGATGCCTGGCGTAATTTGAAAAACAAATGGAGAACTTACAGGCATGTACGGAGAGTTCGATCAACGCCAAGTTTGTGTAAGCAAATATCGAGGAAGAAACTTAATGATGCTTGACTCCAGACAGAACATATAACAAAAAGAGAAAACGATTGCAGGCAGTCACTGCTTTTTCAATGCTCACAATTTTGCACTTTTTCGTATTTTTAAGGGTTTCAGGCGAATATAAATTTCATTTGAAATATAAAGAGGAAAAGTATTGAGAATATAAATAACATAACATTCCAATCGAGTGAAATCAATACAGGTTGCTTATGGGTTATGGGTTTTTTTTTTTACAACGGCAAGGAAACCAAAAATGAACATTTTGTTTATGTTTTTTTTTTTTGTTGGTTTCAATTTTAATAACGTTCTGTTTTATATGTAATTTTACACTTTTCACTGTATTCGTACCTAAATGCTTATGTGCATAAGCTTTTAAGTTTATATCAGAAGAAGGAGCTGCAACAAACTAACACTTATTTACGGTTCAAAAAAATGCACACCATAATAAAAGTTTTTACTAGTTGGCATTAGTGCGCGTGAGTTAAGAGTTAGTTAGAGTTATAAAACTCATTCAACATGCATTGAAAAAAAAAAAAATTGTTGTTCAGTTTATTTGAATTTATTTTTTTTTTTTATTTTCTAGACATTTGTATTGTTTTGCATAAATGAATGAAATTTTCAAATAAAAATATTTACATATTTGTACGCAGGTATGCTTTATCTCGGTTTTACTTATTTTCCATTGTCCTATATGTTATGTAAAGGCATAGTCATATAATGATATTTAAATTATTACATTATTGTGTAGGTAAATATAATTATGAATAATAATAATATTCTGAAAATATTACAACAAGCAAGTGTCTATGACTAACTTAATGTTTTGTATCTATGGAAACTTCAGTTCGCTTGAACTTAATATTTTATAGCATTTTATTTTTCTTTTTTTTATTTAATTCACAGCAAATATGTTGGTTGAGTTGAAGTGCGTTTAAATCTTTGCCAGTGTCTAAGAGGCATAAGTGTTTACACGCACACATACGCAAGTAGTTGATCTTTATGCAAGTGCCGCTTTGGAAATAGCATTACCTTAACGGCATTTGGAATTTGTGTGTGTGGTGTAGATAGAAGGAAACCTCAGAAGCATTTTGCATACGTAATGTAATTTGAGAAGTACAACCAACACATAGTAGAAAAAATGGTTTACACAATTTTTAAATATAAAGCAAAAGTTTGTCAGCTTTCAACAGGAATTATTTTATCAAAGTAAAATAGAAAGAAAAATAAATAATAATAACAAATAAATGGAAATATTAAAAATTAAGTAAAATGGTTTAAGGTAACGCACTGATTTGTGGACTAATCGGTCGATGGAAACAAGTCAGAATATTTTAAGGTTACATTCACTTCGCTCTTAATCATTCATATCCAACATCTGCAGCTGCTTTGACGGCTTAATGCGATGAAGTCCATAGGCTTAACGGGTAATTCATCAACGATTGCCGGCGGTCACCAGCTTGCAAGACAATCCTACAAATTCGAGCGCATATCCCTACAAATGCTTATGAAGTGTAACGTGTAGGCATGGCTTTGACGGCTTCGCACGACAAAAGTTCGCAGGGCAATTTAAGTGCAACTTGAAAACCTATGATAATTTATGCACCCCCTCCTCTACAAATGGGATGGCCTGTTCCAAGTGTGGAGCAACAGATATGAGTGTTTGAACGTAGTCCAAGTCCTCTACTGTGAGTATGGCGAGGCCTATCTGCATCTTTAATTATTTAAAGCCCCCGCTACTGGGGTAACCGCAGTCTCCACGAATACTCCCTGAAGGGACGCACCCAGTAGTCATTCCTTACACGCTGCTTCAACCGAAGTATCCACAACGCTGTCACTTTTGTTTAGGTTGCGTTCAAAAATTCAGGCCTAACCATGTGTGATTTGCTTATACCCTCTGCTAGATATACAGTAGAATCTGCTATAACGCGGTAGACGTACTCTGCACTATATGACTCCCTGTTGCACGAGTCATTTAGTCATATGAGCCGCTCACAGACTAAAGCGATTAACTTAATTGTTAAATTTTAAATTAATTTCTTTAATAATCAAGGTTAAGACACCACCAGAAATTTCCTTTTTTGCAAGAGAGAGGAAAACAAGATTCAACCATACAGCGACGCACACTCCAGTGGAAAGATGAAAAGAAAGACGTGCAATTCTCCCGTTTCTGAATCGATCTACAGTCTGCCACCCATCAAGATTTTATTGGCTGCCGCATAGCCGGGTAGAGAACAACTGGAACTACCAAATCGGTGTTCACTGGTTAAAATCTCAGTGCGGTTCTACCATACTTCGTCATAGCCATATAAAATGCTCAATCAATAAAAGCACAACATTTATCGATTGGGGATACATACACTACACGGGCAGTCCATACTACTTTCTGTCTCACGATTACGATAGCTCTAGATAAACTATTATCGACCGGAGTCCATAGGTAGCTTAGAGTATAGAATGGCCTTGGGCATTACATCGCACCGCCTGGTTAATTAGATAAACCTTGTCTGTCCATCCTATACTTCGTTGAAGTATTGAGGATTCATGTTTTCTTTTTAATTATCACTGTCTGGGAGGTGCCCGACAAACCAAATTAACTCCTCCGTTACTACCGATGTTGTGTACATGTGTAGTCTTACATATATCGGCAGTTTGACGTAACCTTCGCGTTTCCAATCCTAGGCTAACCTTTAGGTTTTTCCCGATAGCAAACCTGACAAGTCACATACACTTACAGCTACATTATAAAAGTGGCACATACATATGTACATATATTTCTCTCATATGCCTTTGGCGGATATACGGACATACGAACGACCTCTTCGGTGGTGAACATAAAAGCTTAAAACCAGTTTTTTTTACCGCAGGTAATCTTTTGAGATTTAAATTACGATTATAGTGCACATACACTAATCAAAAACATACACAGATATGAGAACTTAACTTAAGAAAAGCTTAAACTTAAACTTAATGTAAGCCCACCTTGGGTAATAATAATTTTAGAATCTCTGATGATATTTGCCTCACTCCAATGACATATAGGTCGTCTTTGATATTAAAGTGCATGTGTACACATATGTAATGCTTTCAAATAAATGAAAGTGGAATCTTTTCTTCCTTTTTAGGTTTAATGCATATTTGGGCCACAAACACTTAAAGATTATGTATGTAGTTCAATTGTAGATAACTTAGGCCAACCAGTGAAAGAATGAAATGAAAAGAAAAGAAAGAATGAATGAAGAATACAAACAAACTTAAACTCATAATGCAGCAACAATGACAAAGTCAAACAAAAAAAACAAAAAACAAAAAAAAAAAAAAGAATAAAGAGACAAAAAGAAAGGAGCGAAGCAACTTTTATGTGTACCGATAGATAGTGTGTAACGAGCATGCATGTACGAGTTATATGCGTTTTTGCGTTAAAAGCTTTAAGTTAAAAGAAATGTAGACTTCCGCATTAAGACACAAATCTTTTCTTCTTCTTTTTTTTTATTCTATTTAGTTTAGATTTCTTTTCTGATTTTTTTTTTTTTTGCTTTTAATTTTTATATTTCCTTTGTCGTCATTTCCCACATTTTCTAGGGTATTGTTTTCATCTTTAAATATTACTGCAGTTCTCGACAAAAATCAAGAGGTTGAATACGAGCCAAACACATTTTTTTAAGTATTTTCTTTGTGTGTCTATAAAATATACAGTATTTGTTAAAGATAAAACTGCCAGAGTATAAATCAGCGAACATTGTTTTTAGTTATTTATATTTTTAAATTTTTTTTTTTTTTTTTTTTTATTCGAAATGAAATTAGTTATTGAAGAAAAGTTACGTTTATGGATTTTCAAATTGGGGAAGAAACAATATTCAAGTTCATGTAGGCTGGTGACAGGCTTTTCCGCTAACTGTATAGTCCCCAGGTATGCCAATTAAAAACTTAAGTGTCATTTGAAGAGGAATGAAGGGTGTAGAGACAGGAGACATCAGGAGGTTTTAAGTTTTTGTCTCACGAACACTCCGAAGACGGTTACACCTAAGAGGAATGCAATTACTTTAGCCTTATATAAATAGACGGACGGACGAAACCTACTTACTGAACGGGAAGATCATAAGCCCATAGATGGTGATGATGAATATTTCGATTATTAATTCTTATCACAAGTTTTTTAAGTTATGTTTGAATTTTATCAAAAATTACAGAGAATTTATTTCCTCGCCTCATACTAAAATATCTAAGATCGTCTAAGATCGCAGTACAAATTTGTAGGCTAATAAGCGTAATGATTTTCATCGGTATGCCTTTGCACATTACTAAACGCACTACGACTATAAAGCTTCAGAGCAAGGGTAGCCTTGGAAGCAATGGTACGAATTGCAAGTTTACGCGACCAGTATTCTATTCAAAAATAAGTAAAAACATTAAAGTGGACCATGGCCCACTACTGTATACTCTACACTACTCTATAGTTACTCATACAACGACTTTTCAAATTGATATGTTATATAGCGAGTGGTCTGATCACTACCAAATTCAATTGCGTTCATGCTCGGGCCAAAGCACTTACATCAAAATGTCTTAAAAACTGCGGCCTGCAGATTGAATACAAGAGAATAGGACGGACAGGCGGACAGACAAATTTAAATGCAAAGAAAAAGTGATTCTAAATCGATTGGTGTAATAAAAGGCGGGCCTATCTCAAGTCTTTCTAGGTGTAGTATACAATTTAATATACCGTTGTACCAGAAGTGGTGTAAGGTATAACAAAAAAAAATTATATACATATGAAATATAGCTGAGATGGCATAGCAAAATTGGCAAATCATTATCCTTTGAATGATCACTTTATCTTGTTCTGATTTCACACACACTCTGTAGAATATGCAAAAAAAAAAAAAAAAATATTTAATTAAAAAACATATTTTACTCAAAAAATATTTTATTTTTCTGAGATTATTATATATGTATATATATTATTCATTTTAGTTTTCCTTAAATCTTTGCAAAGTCTCTAAAAAAATAATTACTTTTTTTTTTTTAAAAATTTTGTTATGTTTCTCGTATGAAAAATAAAAATCTTTCTCAAACTTACCTGAAACAATTAATTAAAATTGCTTTCAACTTGTTTACTTCTCTATGGCTTGCTACTCTACACTGAAGAAAAGTAGTTGAAACAATCGTAACAACAGCACTTGAATTTTTTTATTTTTTTTATTTTGTTTTCTTACTAGTTTTTAACATATGCACAACATTTTATCTACAAAAACACAAAACTATTAGAAGAACGTAAAGAAGAAAAAGAATGAGAAAAAAACTTTTTTTTTTTACTGATTACCTGCGAAATATACCCAAGTGAAATATGAAAATGCTCGAAAGAAAGAGAAAGAGTCTTTTGCTTTTCTTCTATAGTTTCACTTAAATGTTATGCTAGAAAAACATAAAGTTCTCTCAAGAAGAAGAAGAAGAAAAAACTAAATTCTTTTACGGCATAAATATTTTGATAAACATATATTCGATATCTTTTCATTTCATCGTTCAGTATGTTTTTTCAGAATATAATCAAAATAAATTTTAATAATCTTTTGTTAAGTCAGATAAACAATTTCATGCTTTTAGCGTTCAATTTTTATATAAAAAAAAAGGAGATTTTTTTTTAATTTAAATTTTATTTTTAAATTTCGTTAAATTCTTTTCTTTAAAAAAACATGTACATCAACATACATTTACATACGCCTATGTAAGGGGAGACGGCTTTCGACTATTTTTATAAAAGGAATATGTCGTTGGCGTATGAGTGACATACTTTTATTGTATATATCAACTCAGTCGTTAAATGGTTTCATTTTCTGTTAAGTTTTTCAAAGAAATTAAGGAAAAGAAATTAGTTTTTCACGCAAACGCATACTACGCACACACACACAGGCGCATATAAATGCATTTAAAAGCTGAAAATATTTCTATTAAAAATCTCTTTTTAATTTAACATAAAATAATTTTCTATGCATTTATGTAAATACCTCTCACTTTGTCCCTCACTCCATACCTTTTCCGCTCTCTATCAACTCTTACTTTTCCTCTGCTTACATGTTTGTTGGTTAAATCATTTAAAGACCGTCTTTACTTGTACTTGTATAGTAGTACGTTTAAGAGAGAAAAGCAAAAAAGTAATTTTACTTTGATTACTAAACCATATAAACTTTCAGTTTAAATAAGTGGAGTATAAAAGCCAGACAAAGTGAAGTCAAGTGAGGATCTCGTAAATATTTCAAAAGTAGGTGAAGAGGATAATGGCATATATGTAACACAATTTAAATAAAATAAAATAATTTTTAAATTTTAGTTTTTTTAATAAAAACATTTGATGAGGTTAAATAAAAAGAAGCCACCACTCGGCAGTCAGACAAAGACGCTTGTTACACTCCCCCAAACCCAAAACCATTTTGCCCCTATATATATAATAACATAATTATTCATCAATTTTTTTTTTTTTCTAAAAGAATCACAAGAAGGAAAGTAAGAAAATTATATTCCGTTGCGACTGAAATTTGCATAGTGTATAACATTTGATGGGCGTGGCTGACTTTTGAAATTCTGGTAGAATAAATTTGTGCGGATATCTGCTAAAGCTCATGAGCAAAAGCTCAGTTTCAACTGTATAGATGGCCGGACACGGTCGGTGTGTTCTTTTGACCTGCTTGGGCCATTTTCAAATTCTTTTGCAAATTTTTAGGCAATAGGCTTTTTTTTGCGAATGGGAGAAAGTTTACAACAGACAATACGCAGACATACAGACATACGTGCTTAAGTCGATTCAGAATTTAATGCTGATCGAAAATATATATGCAGAGTTTCCGAACCTTCCGCCTGTGCGGAATCAAACATTTTCACAAAATAAATATACTCCTCAACCCTTGGTATAAAAATTGCTTTCCGTTAGCGTCTTTATATAAAGATAGATATGAGAAATAAACCTTTTATCTAAATTGCGAATAACAATTTTCGTTGCATAACTAACCCAAACCCTAACAAAAGAAGGAATACCTTTGCTGTACAAAATGCTCTACAAAAATAAATTCTACAGACAATGCCTCCTTTGTGTTCGCCATATCTAAACCTCAGGAATAAATCAATAAGCAAGCAGTGGTCTGCCACATAGATCGCACGAAAAGACTCAAGTTTGCGGTCGCCGATTTGAATCTTAATGCGGTAGACCACGTTACACTATAAGTAACTATATAACGCAGTTACTTAGACTTATGTTCGCTTTTAATACTTTAAACCAAAATATTGTATTGTACTGTTTACTTAACCTTTGTTGCTTGAGTTTCCCCCATTGATATTCCTTGCTTTAGAGTCATAGGTTAACAATAAGACTTTAATTCGCTTGTTTAGTGCTTTAAGCCTAAAAGTATCCTAAAATCCTCTGAAACCTGAAACCGAGCTTTGATGATTTTTTTATTATTACGTAGTTTGAGCCTTTAACCTTGAGAGTGTTGCTTAATACGGTTGAAATGCATCATTGCAGGCAGTGATCAAATAAAAAATAGTAAGTAAGAAAATTATATTCGGTCGTAACCAAATTTTTTATACCCATCACCGTTTTCTTAAAAGGGACCAAAAAAGTAAAAGAACTACATTTTTATTCTCTATTATATGGAGTCGCCGGGGCCGGTTTTTTTTTTATTTTCAAAATAAAAGCTTTTGTCGCTTAGGTGCGTGGCGGGTGGAGGCGTGTACTTTGAAAAGTTTAGGTCCAAATTCTTTTGCAAACTTGTAGGCGATATTTTTATCTTCGCTGATGTCAGATACTGCACATTTTGGCAGACGGACAAATGGGCAGACGAATCGACGGACTTGCTTCGGTGCTTTTCAAATTTGAAGTTGTCTAAGAGTTGGTACACTTTATGGGGCTTTGCAAGCGTGTTTCTGTATTGAAAAAAAATGAAATAATGAGATACCACATAAATGAGTAGGTGTGGCTGAGGGAAGATACTACAGCATCGGCCATAGAGTATGTGTTAAAATTTTTGTGAATTTATCTGCTATAGTTAATAAATAATGAGCAAAAAACCAATTTTTTATTCCAGAACAGATCTGTTCTTAGTTTACGTGGTGCTGTGAGCGCGTCTTGCTACCGATTTGGCCCATTTTGAATAGTGTTTGCAAGAATTTCCAAAGTTTCCGTTTAAGTTATAGTCGATAGCTTTATTTTTGCGGCCTGGAGAATGTTTTCAGCAGACGTTACGCAAACGTACAGATGGACATGTTTAAATCGATTCCCAATTTGATGCTGATCAAGAATATTTCTACTTTGTGTGGTTTCTGACGCATTCTTCTAGACGTTGGAAACGTTTAGAAAACAGGAACATAACCCTCATCCTTCGGGGTATAAAACTAAACTTGATTTCTTACATGGAAGCAGGAGTCCTATTACAACATAAGACAGCAAGAATCGTTTTCTTAACTCCAATTTATAAGCATTCAAAAATTGTAGTTCTTCTTCTACGTAACCCAAGCTTTTGAAAAAGGTTTGCTCCTTAACTTCTTCTATAGGAAGAATTTTTAAGGATGCGCTAGCCAGCAAGAAAGATCGGGATATGACTCTTCTTCAAAACAGAAAAGGAAGTGGATCTGTCGTGTTTGTGAATAAAAGCAAATTTCATTTTGATCGCTTTCTCTAAGCTTAAGCTTGTGTATGACCAGCCAATTAGGAGTTTTCCCCTACACGCGCAACTATTGTGGTGGTTACGATGGCTTATAGGTAGACAGGAATTGAAGTAGAGCGGAACATCGAAATCGAAAACATATGAAAGGAAAGTAGATAGCGGACAAAGAACTCAGAGTAGCAATAGCATGTCGCACAGAATGCAGGCACTTCCATGACGAGTGCAATGAAGCGCTGTGTGTAGTCGTGTTAAACGACTTCTTCTTCTTCTTCTTCTTTTATGTCTCTATGACATATGTTCTGCTTCTTCTTTCCAGGGTCCATTAACATGACCGCTAGCTTACTTGGCGTAGAAGATCTGAAAAGGCTGTTTCTCAATCATTTCCAACAGTGACACGGCACAAATAATTCGAAATATTTCCATGACCAGGACAAAATTGGATTAGGAAGATATTAACTTCCTCATGTTTCTTCCACACCCGTTGTTCTACTTCCTTTTGAATCGTTTTCCAATCGCTGCTGTCCTTCTGTCAGTATACTATGCCGGAGAGCAGCCTTAAGTCTGTAGACATCGCCTTAAATGCGCCTTCGCTAACCCGTTTCCCGTTATGCATCAGCACTACTGCATGCCCTGGATGTACGTATATATTAGCATTACGCAGTCCTCATTAGGCCCACGCTCTAGGATGCCCCGAGCTTCACAGAAATTTTCAGCTGAAGTATTTAAACGTTTCGTTGCACATAGTCGAGGATCTCCAAACAAAGTCCACACTCATAAGCTTCAACTTGTTTTTTCTCATCTATATGAGTATAAGCAATCACTTGGGCAATATCCACTATACGTATATCACGATGACCGTCGGAAAGAAGTGAGGAGAAAGAAAGGGAGAGTGATGACCACTCCTTTACCGACTCGACGTTCACTACAGCTACGACGAGAGGAAGCGCTTACAGCTCTAAGATTTAAACGTACGCACACTGGCCTCGTAGTTGCGACTCTTATCTGCTTGAGGATTAATCTTCCTGTGCCTTTAGACGAATATTCGTATTTAGAAATTAATTAGAAAGGGTCACAATTCTTGCAAGCTCAGGATTAATTGTTTTAATCACTTGATAAATTCGATAGTAGATAATTAAATGTTGCCTGAAATTGAATCTAAATAATTTATACTCTCCGTGTACAAATATTTACCACACAATCAATGAAAGATAATTAAAATACCCCCTCAATGCCAATTGATGTCAGGCATTATATATCTAACGACCATATTAAGAATATTTGCTGAAGAATTAATGAATAAATCAATTGCTTTTACCTCAATAATACCACAGCAAATAACTTCGTTTGTACGCTCGCTCCCTTTTATAGTTTTCATATGCACGATGAATTCATTCATTACATATATTAAAGAGCTTTTAAAGGTTAATTACAGCCATACGCTTACACGCACCGCATCTACGCACGCATTTACTTACATACTCACTCGCATTGGATAATATGTGTGCAACAACAGAAATTAGTTTCAATTACATCTTCCTTATGCGAAGGGAAAAATTTATTCGACGAAAGAAACTCATATTGTTAGTAGTAACGTTGATAATGATGTCGCTTTCAGGCGAAACACTTTAATTAAGTAAAATGAGAGCAAATCGTTACAGATACCTATGCATCGCGCGACTAATTATGTACTTTAGGTAAGTCATCAAGTATACTGCTATACATTTCTTGCTGTTCTTCTTCTCGCAAGAAGTTTAGAGAAATTATTTGAAAAACACAGGAAATAAGAAAAGGGAATAAAATGATTACTAATGCCTTATTACGCAAGCTTATGAAGAATCAGTTTAAAGAAAATGTTTGAGAAATAATTTCATTTAAAAACTAATTGTGTAACTAAATGCAAGAAATAGTTATTTGTTAGTTTTCAAAAACAATTTATATCCTACAACCTGAATCACTTTCAATATAAAGCTTCGGCTGAGCTGTGGGCGAGAAAGTGTTCCGATCTGAGAGAGTTCGTCCTCAATAATTGCGAAACTACCGTCTGAACGCAAGAATACAAAATGGACAGACAGACAGACGGGCAAGTTTAAAACGGAAATCGGGAAGTAATGTTTTGACCGATCGGCTTTATAAAACCTCGATAAAGTCCTGGGTAAGACATACACATACTCACGAATTTAATATACCCTTGTACCACAATGTTGTGTGGGGTATGCTAACCTTTATCGTTCGGTTGTTTATCTATCATTGGAAAATAAAAAATAATAAGGACATTAAACATTAGCAGGGTTATCAGATTCTCAGATACGTGGGTTTCCACAACTTAAATAATAAGAAAAGCAAAAGTTATTTTGCTCATTGTAAGGCTTCATTCCCCTTCCTCTTCGAAATCAATTCGCAAAAAGTTGTAAATCTAATAATAAAAGCAATTGGAAACGCAAAACGTTGCATTTATCTATTCGCTGCAGCCATTCTATATTTCTTTCATCCAATTAAGCGAGTTATTCATTTGCAGCCTTTGTTAAAAGGCTCCCCGTCTGTTCGGGGGAGCGAAACTATGGGGC
>KK502487.1:112028-129851 GCA_000688735.1 Glossina austeni | reverse complement strand
TTTTTTTTTTTTTTTTTTTTTTTTTTTTTTTTTTTTTACGAGTTAGTGAAAAGCTGCTTTCTTAGTTGTTTATAGGTAGTAAACTGTAAGTGACAGTAGGTAGGGCTTAAATAAAAACATTAAAAACAAAAAAATAATAAAAAAAAAATAAAAAAAAAACACTTAATAGCGTTATGCATTATAGTTAAGAAGAGAACGCTATTACAGTATGAGGGTTGTTGGTGTATGGTATACTTGTTGAAAAAGATAAATAGAAAAACCTCATGCCAGAAAAATGAATAAGAAATTATTATCGTCACGATGTGAAATGAAAATTATGCTCATCACATTTGAAGCGTCCCCGCCTAAATCCCCATTTGTCGAAAACTACCTCTTTTATGGTTTAGCGTAAGCAAAGCAAAGTCAACATCAATAAAAAAAACGAAAAACGAAAAACGAAAAAAAAAAAAAACAAAAAAACAAAAAACCCCGAGTAAGGTTTTAATGGTTTCTTGTGTTCACTGTATTCTGCTATTAGTGTTAGAGAAATTTATTAATAATTTCTCGCTTTTGTTGTTGCTATTATTATATGCGTAAAGAGTACTAGCAGCAGCAGCAGCAGTAGCAACAGCAGCAATGGTAGGAAAATGGAATTTTAACGAAAAAATAAAATTAATTCATTTTAAATTAGATTTCATTACTTTACCGCAAGCAAATATTAATAAAGGCGTTGAAAATAGAAACAGCAGGAGGAGGAAGAGGTGGAGGAGGGCGATAGCAAAAGATAGATAAGAAGTGAAAACAGCACGAGCGCCAGTGATGGCATTTTATATTAAAAGTAAGTTTCTATAGCGAAAAGTCGCACTTTTACCTCCAAAAGTCTCTTTACCCCGCCAGCAAACAATATAGAAAAACTTATCCACCACACAACCTGTCTTTCTATATCGTGCTAGAATATAATATATTTACAAAATAAGCAAAAAAAAAAAAATATATATATATATATATTTGTATATATAATGTAAAGAAATCAAATTTATTAGCATTTTTTAAGGGAATCACACGAGTAAAGCGCGAATTTCTCCTTAATTGCTTATTTCACATTTCATTACAATAAAAGGGGAAATAAATGGATTTTTGCGGTTTGGTTGGCGTCTGGTGATTTACTGATTTCATGGTCGTTTAGATTTTGTCAAAATGTATTTGCTACTTAAAATAGTTTCCTCTCTAGGAATGCCTTTTGCTTAAACATATTTTGCAAAGGTTTAACATTTAGCGAGCATTATATATAACAATTTATGTTAGACTTTAACGGAAATTGAGGCCATCTCTCGCGTCTAACTAAACGCTTACTTTAGTTGGAATTTTGCGAAGAAAATGTTAAGAAATTTTAATTTTGAAAAACACAAGATGTGCACTCATTAGCGCAACGTCACCGCTAAGTAAAAGAATCCTAATAATAAAATACTTGTGTGCTTAAAGCACACAAAGAGGAGATCATTAGCACTAATTGTCATTGGGCTAGACAAGGGTGTGGAAGATACATTCGAATTTAAGTAGTAGAGACGTCTACCAGCCCATGTCACGAAGCATCTTTCTAAGCATCATGTGAATCTATATGAAAACGCCTTTGAAAAGCTTAAAGAAAACTAAAATGCTTCTTTCGGAAAGTTTTCCTAATAAATGCTTCCAAAGCCATACTGTAGATTTGGGCGTCCGATTCCCAAGAGACCAATATAACTTGGTATCCAAAAAATTTTAATTGTATCTCATTGTGTGGCAATGGTATCCCTCACTTTGTTATAAGCTTTTATGACCGACAACTGTGGCCAGCTATCTGTGATGATCACGGTTTTAAGTTCAGCTTTACGAATATGGTATGTGGCCTCAAGAATAGCTCTGGCTTTGGTTGTAAATCTTCAGGCACTTTCCTGGTCTGCGCCTGTGGCACATAGGGCAGGAGACAAATCTAGTTTGCTTAAAACGATGACTTTGCTAAGATAAGCAACTGGTTTTACGCGAACAAAAATTCCTTCTCTTCCTCTCTCTCTCTTTCTCCCGCTATCTCTGTCACTGCCTGTCCCCCTCTTTGCCTCTCTTTGCAAACAAAAATTCCTTCTCTTCCTCTCTCTCTCTTTCTTCCGCTATCTCTGTTACTGCCTGTCCCCCTCTTTGCCTCTCTTTGCAAACAAAAATTCCTTCTCTTCCTCTCTCTCTCTTTCTTCCGCTATCTCTGTTACTGCCTGTCCCCCTCTTTTCCTCTCTTTGCAAACAAAAATTCCTTCTCTTCCTCTCTCTCTCTTTCTTCTGCTATCTCTGTTACTGCCTGTCCCCCTCTTTTCCTCTCTTTGCAAACAAAAATTCTCTCTTTGCCATTATCTGCCTCTTTTTGTCTGTCTTTGTTTCTATGAATCTCTCTCCCTCTTTCTTCGTCTCTCTGTTTTCGTTATTTCGATTCTCTCTAAGTAAGACACCGTTCTTCAACTATCTCTCTCTCTCTCTATCAACTTTTCTCAATTTCCAACTACATTTATGCTCTTCACGCTCTTTATCTTCTTTATCTTTTTTTCTTCAACTTTTATTTCTCTCGTTCGCTTTAATTCCTTCTATTCTCTTTTTCCCTTTTTTCTTCCGCCTTCAATATCCGTCCTCTTTTTCCCATCCATTACTCCGACTCCTTTTCTTTCTATCTATTTTTCTTCTATATCTGCTTTTTCTTTTCACCATTCCTTCTTCGTACATCATTTATTTCGTTTCCTATTTCTTCTTTATTTTACAGTCTATTGAGTTGTTTTCTCTATTTATTTATTTAAAGTTTTAGAAAAGAAGAGTACAAAAGAGATGAAAATGAACCATTCGTTGCTTTCCTTAACTGTAACTTCTCTTCTTTAAATCACTGCCCGCATCTACTCAGACAAAAGAAAATAAAAAAAACAAGCAAATCTCAAAACAAAAGTAAAAGTTGGTTTTCATGACCCGCCAGGTAAAAACCAAATCACAAAAATTGACATTCCATCGCACCGACGACTCTTCCTAAAGCCAAATAATGATGCTAGAAAGTTAGGAGAGCCGTCAATAGAAAAGCAAAAAAAATGCAAAAAGCTTCATAAGCGAATAATGGAGGACAAAAGAACAGCAACAAAAAGACCACCACTTCACTCAAATATTATAACAATGTCTGTGAAAAATTCAAATATCATTGAAAGGTTAAAAGCTAATATTTTTCGAGATCATTTTCTCATTTTCAATAAATATTTTTCGCCAAAAAGGAAAAGTTAAAGTACCATAACGACACGATAATAATAATAAAAATAATGAAAAGAGAGAGCAAAGAGGAAATTAACTTAAGTTGAAATGGTGAAACAATAATAAAAAGTTATATAAAAAAGCAGAACAAATTTTTTATCTACCCAAAGAGAAGACCAATCGTGCTACAATAAATAAAATAATGATAATAACAAGACAATAACGAAATCTTGGACACCCGACAGTGACAAGTTCCACCTATTCGTAGAACTTCCACTGAGTCAACCTAACCTAAAAATTTGTATATGGCTGGCGTTTAAGTCCTGGAAAAGTATGCATCCTTCTGCGGTGCGATGCGGACCATCGTTAAATAACTTACACCACTTTGTTTATTACAATTACTACGCACACAACGCCTTTTCCAAATAAAACTTTACATGGGAAGCAGTCGAAAAAGTGGTCCGATCTGAATCATTTGCAACAGTGTTCTTAATTGCATAAAGAGAAGCGGGCGTACCAAACTTCACCGCAAGAAAACCAGGCAGGTGTACAAACGGAAGGACAGATTCACAGACAAGCTCAGATCGATACTATTTCTACGTGAAGTATTTTCTTTCGCGATGGTTTCAAGCATTCTACGCTGCACGTGACACAACAACGTGTATTTCCTGCCCGGAAATCCGCATAAACAGCTGCAATACTTCCTGGCTTGGGATTGTGAAGTGACACTGTTCCCATGAACATTGAACGTGACTCATTAAACCGTATTTATTATGTCCCTGTTCTTTGTGCACTTTGTCCATCCCTACAACCGATTGAATCATTAGTAAATCTTCGGACGTGATCACTATGTACTGGGAATGTATTCTGCAAAAGTTGACCGAACTTGATTGTTTAGAGAAAGTAGAAAAGGTCTTCCTCTATATATAGTGAAAATAGTTATGTTAAATAACAGACTAAGGGGCAACTACTACTATCAAATTGATTTCAAATCCCACGCATCTCACGAAAAATCCCAGAAAAAAAGTGTTCAAATTTTTTCCATTTTCCTTTTTATAAATGTTACAAACGCGAAGATAGAACTACCATATCGTTGTCCTTTGTTGGCAGATATTTTAAAGTTTAGGTAACTTTTACTGCTAATGTTGCCATAAAAATGCTTTTAACATTAACCTTAACTTTTTGATAAGATAATGGTTATGTTTTTTTGAAATTTGCCAAAGTGTTGCTCAACAAAATCAAAAACGTATTATTAAATATTGATTTTTATGCTTTAATGTCAATACAAATAATTTGCACTTAGGTGTTTAAGACAGTATTGCTTTCGAGTGACTAGAAATAATTAAAGTGAAATTTTTCATTCATTTTGTAACTGTATCGTGAGTACGTGAAAGTGAGTCACATTTAACTTGAAAATGCTTTTAAGGATTACGCACAACAAGTTCATCTTCGTAAGTCATCCATCATCTTACGTCGCTTACTACTCGTCTTCAAACCCCTTAAATATTATCGTTAATAAGCGGCGAAAGGGGCGAAAAGTTGGGAAATCACAGAACCCAACATTCAATGTACCCGTACCCTTATAACTTAATTCACAATTGTTAATTTAAACTGGGTCTTGCGTGAAGAAGTGGTACCACAAGACACACCTAAAGAAAGGTGTTCGCGAATTCAAATCTTGGTGCGATAGAAAACCCTTGCCTATAATGTCGGCTCCGCCAGCACAACACTTATCGATTGGGTGCACCTCCAATGACTGCAGTCCATCCATGCACCTTTCTTCCCCTCTTACTGACCATCACCGTACACCTGTCGGAAACAAATCCTGAATGATTGATTATATTAAGAGAGAAAAATGTCGGAAACAAATCCTGAATGATTGATTGTATTAAGAGAGAAAAAATGCGAAGAACCCTAGATTCGCGGCGAATTGGAGATTAAAACGAAGAATTGTATACGCACCTGTTACTCTCAAGTTATCAAGGCTAAGGTGTCATGAATGCAAGCATTCAAACTATTATTGGATTGAATATATTATATAAACAAGTTTCGAGGGATTTACAAAAGATGGCATAACTAGCATTTGGACTATCTTGTAACTATATTTTTGTTGAAGCTTCACCATTCCCCTCTAAAAATCAGTGATTACATGCGTTATAGCCTTGAAGCGTAAAGCACAATCTTTTCTTATGATCTAGCCACGTCAACCTTTGAGCGAACAAAACGCAATTTGAGGAGGAACCGCTTTTTCGTTTTAATTTAAAGAAAAGTGCGACGGGGAACAAGCTCCATCAATAAAAACATGTGAGTACTAGTTCTGCCATTTTAGAAGTAACAATTTTGACACAAGCGACAAAGAACGCGAAGGGAGGCGAGCAAAATTTAAAGACACTCTTAAGGCTAAAGGGCTCAAATTACACTATTATAGGGAAGATCATCAAAGCATAGCAAAGTTAATAGTTTTCATTTTCCTAGAAGACGAATTTTTGGTAAGAATGTATTTTGGCTTAATGGATTAAATACAAAGTGAACTTAAGTCTAGATGTTAAAGTTGTGACATTATGTATCAAAGAATATCAACCAGAAAAGCAGGTAAACAGTAAACCCTATTGTAGGCGAGTCTATGCGCGAGTCTATGCAAAGTATTAAAGGCGGACATAACTGACTACGTTATTTAGTCACCTATAAGGCATGGTCTGACGCATTGAGATTTGAACCCGCGATCACCAACGATGCAGTCGCGGATATATCCACTGCATTACGCGAGTTAAATGCCAAAAAAAAAAAGTTTCTCGCGGACAGCATAGAAGAAATCGGTACGAACCCTTAACGACGAAGGCAAGTTCAAATATTCATAATTCCCAGGCCTTGCTCTATGTTTCGATGGAGAACTAAAAAGGTGATGTGCATTACAAGTGTTTCGAACGCAACGGAGAAGACTACTAGCGACGTTTAAACGGTCATAATACGTCCAACAACACGATGAGGAGTAAACTCTCAGGATTAAACTCTCAACTGCAAATGGAGTTTTCAACACCCGTGCATATGGCCTAAGTTATCAGGTGCCTTAATACAAATAAATAAATTTCATGAAAAACCGCATGACCTGCAATACCTTTTCTTTTTAAATGAGCCATCAGTCAAAAGTTACCCCTATACGTATATTGCGGTGATGGTTGGAAAGAAGTGTAGGTGAGAAGTGTAGGGAGTGACCGCAGCCCGCATTGGGGGCAGCAGCCTTGAATCGACAAATGTCTTTCGGTTATATAACAATCTCTTAGGGGATTGAACCCGGGTAAGCCAACTTAATGGCTGTGCTTCTCAGCTACTTAGTGACTTAGCTTTAACCTCCGTGGCCTATACTACAACGTTGGTGTGAAATTTTTAGTATGAACTCGAAGCGAATGGAAAAATCCTCTTACAAAAAAAAAAAAAAAAAAAAAAAAATGGGACGAATTAAATTAAAGCCTTGTTAGAATAGTAAAGCCTTGTCAAAACAGAATCATTCCTCTGCCAACGCTAAGCGAGGGTATTCGGCAAAAAAAGCTATTGGAAGTGAGATGATTTTACTATGTCTACAATAATTCAGAACTTAATCGATTTGAGAATAACTCTGACTCGATTCATGGTCATGGATTCGAAAACCACGTGGTCATGTGCTTGATTAGCAGAACGTAAGCTTAAGTTATATCCGTTGATAACACACTGTTTGTAAGCAATAATAATAACTCGAGCACTTGCGCCTGCAACTTTTATTCCAAATGTTTACTAACTGCTTCAAAAATGCAAACGTAGACGACTAATCAGAGTTCAGAGAAAGCTCTGCACACATGTATACATACGTAAAATCAAAAAGTTAAAACATTGTATTCTAATAATCAGAAACATTATTGCTTGGGTTAATTAAAAGCTTTGTATAATTAATTAACAGAAATTCAAGCAAAATAAACTTTTACTTGAATGCTTCGTATGTTTGCTTGAGCGTGTATGTGTGTGTGTGTGTGTGTACCGACTACATTCATTTTAAGTCAAATTCTTAATTTATATTTCGCATACACATGCATACATCGTTATAGTAACGTAACCGTTTCATATGGATGCCTGAATGCCTCCCTGTCTTCGTGCTACTGCCTGCTTGCGTGCTACTTCACTTTACTTCATGCAGAACTATTGTGGTCGCATATGTGCACAAGAGTCAAGATATAGCCGTAATTTCCACAAAATCCTTTCCATTGTCTAATATATGACATCGTTCGCATACAACCGTACAAAAGCATGTTAAATATAATCATAACAATGGATTTAAAAGCCTAAAGGCTTTTACTTGAAAGACACGCATACAAAAGCGCACACACACCGTTTTCATTAATGCAGTATAATAATATAACAAATAATTTATACGAGAGTTACTAAGATTTATAAACATTACTACTACGGTTCTTGTGTGTTGTGTGTTAAATTCTTCTCTTCTTCTTAACTCTTCTTCTCTCACATTCGATAAACATAATTTTATTTAAACTCTCGGAAATTTTAAACATTTCTCTATACGCACATATGTTATATGAATATATGTGTGCTTGCGTATATATACATATATATATAAATGTATATGTTTGGGTATGTGTGTGTATGTATGTGTATGTTAGATTGTTGGATTAACAAAATATCTTCATTTGCAAATTTAATGAAATCCTTTCCTTCTCCCTTTCATCCTCTTTCTATATACATTTTATTCAGTAAATTCACTTGCTAGCAGTAAATTGTATTTGTGTATAGGTATATGTGTGCGTAATAATTAAAATCGACATGAATTAGCTTTACCAGCTAAAATCTTATTTAAATTGTGAAAAATGGTTAAGCAAACTAGAAATAATAAATAGATTTTGTATTCATTTCTCTATCGTTCCTTATTTATGCGAACAGTTCTTAATAGAAAAGTAAGCAATTTATGCTTAAACTTTATACCGACGTCATGTAAAGTGAACAAGAAAAGCTAATCTCATCTTAAAACGTATCTTAAGTATAAGTCAATTGGGAGAAGCTATGTAGGAAACTTTTAACTTTTCATTGTTTAGCAGTGATTTGGCCAACCAATCAATTGGACTTCTTTAGTCAAAGTTACAATGACAGAAAGAAAATTGTAAAAGTTGAATGGCAAGTTCATCTGTAGAGCTCGCCAAGCAGAAGATATTTGAACTAAGCAACGCTTTTCCCGAACGACTATGTTCACCTGATAGACGACATACTCAGTTGAATGACAAGTTTAAATACATTTCAACAAGCGGAAGATATTTGAACTAAGCAACGCTTTCCTCGAACGATTATGTTTACCTTTTTGTGCAAGAAATTGCAGGAGATGTCTGTGAGTCTGTGTCAAACCGGAAAGGGCTCACGAGCAAAGTGAACACTTGTAGTCGTTTTATAAGCAAAACAAGAAGCGAGTTAGTGATTCAAATGATTTAGGGCGACTATAACACCGAAGAGACTGAGTTACTGCTGCTAGCTGTTGGTTGATACGGCCTGGACTTTAGTACCAGCGACCTCGCTTAACATAAATTCAGGTTTTGCATGGTCAACAACCGCCGGAAACAGAGTTTATCAAAATGGCGTCAGACTAGGGTGCCCTTGTACTGTTGAATGACGATGAATTGGTGCGCATCGACATTAGCCACTTTTTTTTGTGGAGCCGTTAAAGTGTTTCAAATCAAGCAGTTATGGCAACTCATCAATATTCGATATTAGAGATGATTTTTATCGATTGGGAAATGGGTACGAAGAAGTTTCTGAAATTTTGAAAATTTCATACAAGTGACACCTGAATATCGGGTACATCCTAACACAGATATATGCATCGATAATATAGAAAACAACTAATCGAAGGGTTGAAAGAAAACTCGACACAAAGTCAAGAAATGTCGTGAACAGCCCCAAGCTATACATAACATATCCTGTATTTAAATATTCCCTTATTATTACTACACAAATATAATCGTGCGTATGTATGTTTGCGTTTGTTTGATCCTTTTTTATTTTTCTTATCTGTATATTAAGTATAAACAATTTACTTTAATTGTTAGTCATGTTGTTGATGATCTTCTCCTTTTCCTTTATGTATATATATACATATATCACTATAGATTTGGTTCTGTGTGTCCACAACGTTTACCTGATATCGCCAATCAAACAGCTGCATTGGAACGTATGCCAAAGGGTCGTTTAGAGTATTTGAAGCGTTTGCTACCATATTTACAAAATCAATCAGAGGATTGTTTGTATTTAAATATTTACGTTCCGATACAAGGTAAGTTTGTTTGTAAACTTATTCTCTTTCTTAATATTATTTTCAAGAAGTTAAAAACTTGATCATTATCATTGAAATGTTTATAGACAAATTCAAATATTATTATATTTATATAAAAATTTTTTACATAATTGAAAATACTTTTGCATACACTTGTGCCGAGTTCTTAGCAAAACTAAAGAACTGAACAATTTTTCCTAAGGGCTTTCTTATGTCTTATGGTAAAAGGCAATAGCATATGTGTGACGTAATGACAAATGGTTGTAAGGGTTCTTTACATGCTTAATATTTGCTATGATATGGAAAAAAACAAAAATTTTGTTTTGTTTTTTTCATTTTATAAAAAAAAGGAAAAATTGAAATTTTTTTATTGAAGAATTTGTTTGAAAATACTTTCAAAAAGGGAGAAATCTTTTAAATGGCTTTAAGATGTTACACAAGTTATTTTATTAAGTGCAAACCTTCATAAATCATCAGAAGGGAATGAAAAGCTTTTGAAACTTAGCTCCAAGCTACACTCAGCATGCAAATGAAAAACAAAAACAAAAGAAATGTATTTCTTCGCAAAAGAAAAAAAAAAAAGGAAAGAATTGTTTGCTACAATAGTCTTCCCTCGGTATTTACAATAATCTTTTCATTCAATGTTCAACATTTAACAATTCATCAATAATAAAATATCTGTCCATTTATCTAATCAAATAAAAATCATTTGCAAATTCTTACAAAAGAAAATTACTTACGCTTCAAATTATCTCTCCTTGTTTCCGCTGATAGTATCGATTTATATCGAGCAAATTTCATGCACAAACACGCTTTACTAGCATTACTAAAATATTGCTTTGGATTTTGCTTGCATCGATTTGCTTTCGAATTTTCCTTTTTTGTATATATATCACATTGATTTAAACTTTGCTTATAGCTCAATTTGCTTTTAAATTTTGCTTTTATCTTGCTTTGATTTGCTTTTGAATTTGCTTTTTGCATCAAATGCTTTGCCTTTGATTTCACTTTTCATTTTGATCATCACGTATATTACAATGCTTTGGTTTTGAATTTTGCTTTTATCTTGCTTTGATTTGCTTTTGAAATTGCTTTTCGCATCAAATGCTCTGCCTTTGATTTCACTTTTGATTTTGATCATCACGTATATTTTTGCTTTGCTTTTAAATTTTGCTTTCATCTTGCTTTGATTTGCTTTTGAATTTGCTTTTCGCATCAAATGCTTTGCCTTTGATTTCACTTTTGAATTTGATCATCACTTATATTACAATGCCTCGCTTTTGAATTTTGCTTTTGGCTTACTTTGCTTTTGAATTAGCTTTGTATTTGCATTGCTGTTCCCCTTTTATTTGAAATATTTCGCATTTTGCTTTTTAGTTGCTTTGCATTGCTTTTAATTACTTTACTTGATTTTCTTTTTCTTTTAACAAACATAATAACGTTTTGTCTTTTTTCCAATAAGAATAAAAAAAAACAAAAGATTAAACAGAAAGCAATAGAGATTTCTTTAAATGGTTACAAGCTTGAACGTGTAAATCAAATTCAAGAAAATTATTTACAAGTAATATGTGATACTAGGATTAATAATAATTTTTGATAAAAAACACAATCATTTATTTTTTTTGTACATTTTTTTCACAGAACAAAAAAGGTCACAACCTTTAGGCTCCGGCCGCCAAATGTTTTCATTTCGTTTCACTAATATCTACCACGATTTGGACATAACTTATTGAGAAACACTTTTGTTCAATGTCCGATAAATTATTTATAATATTTTGTCAACGCGTTTTAAAAAATTTCACCTTATTTCGCGACTTTGGCAAAATTACTTTCAGTCCAATTGCGGCTTTAAGGAAACTGTCCGCCATCTTAGCGCTATTTTGCTATAATACATTGTTGTGAAGTGAGAAGAAGTAAAGAGAAAGACAGATATGTTAAAAAGATCTCTGAATTAGAAAAACTAGAAAATGTATAAGCAATAGCAAAAAAAATTATTAAAGCGATTGATTTTAAAATCGCTTTGTTTAAATACACAGAATATTCGACTCCAAACACCTTATATTATATTTACATATTTTACTTACATTAAGAGAAAGCATTTGTAAATACTTATGATCTTACATCTGAATGTGAACAATAGTAAACAAAAATTAGAATTTGCAACAACAACCACGCACGGTATAAGAATTACAGCAAAAACCACACGCGACACGACTTTTACAATACCAACCACACGCAATACCAATTTTACAAACGAACCACACCACGATTTGCAACAACAATATACATATACGAACAAATTATAGTTTTTTTTAGCAGGGCTGTTACTTTGTGGTTAATTATAGCAAAACTATTATAGAGAGGGTTTGGCATAGCGCTGCCAAGCAGAATTAATTTTAAACCCATCATCGAAAGATGAAAGCTTTAACTAAGTACAGAAGCAGGGTTTAGAGACTCCACAAAATGTATATACTCTTGACCAGCATCAAAATCATGTTCGTCTGTCCGTCTGCGTAACGAATTTACCTGAAACATTGGTATTAAAAATGGGCCAACTTACTCGAAGGACACGCCTACAGTACCACGTAGACTGGAAAGGGAATAAAAAATTATTTTTTTGCCCTATACTTATAAACTACAGCAGACAAATCTACAAAAATTTGAACCTATATTCTGTTGGCGATGCTCTAGTGTGTATGTAGTTCGGAAAAATCAATCACGCCTGTCCAATATTGTAGTGTATCAAAATATAATTTTTTTTAATGCATTTATAAGCCGCAGGGGCAAGCTTCAAAACTCCCATCAAAATAATATAAATTCAGTATAAATTCTTGATTCGTTTAAAATTCGCAATTATTGCGTAGGCTGGGAAATTATTTATTGATATTTATTATATTTTGTAAAAATCGCAAAGGAAACTCAAGAGCTCCTGTAGAGCATTTTGAATCTTGATCGACATAAAATTCCGAATCCACGTTTCTTTGCGCGACGCCAAAGTACCTGTGCAAAAATAACCAAATGGAAAATTATATACTGGACGGGCAGTACAGAATTAAGCATTTTTTGTGTTTTTTTTTTTAATGAGAAGGTAGTGAATGGGTGTACTAGTCCGCAACAGCGTATAATTTGTTTACTTATATTGTTAGTAAATAAAATTGAAAAAAGTACTGTAGAAATAGTTTAAAAACTACATTTGTAGGTCCAGCAAAGCACAAATATTCCTTGCTGTATGAGATTCGGAATTTGTATTTCGCCTTTTTAGACGCAGCCGATAATCGGTATTTGAGATCTGCTTTTTGATTCTCTAAATCAGATCCTATATCATTTACATATCTGTGTTTGTTCTTATATTCACTGTAAATATTTGTCCATTTGCCGACGAATTTTCGTTAGGCAGTCTTTTCAGACTACTCCCTTTTGTTATTGTATCTAATTCATAGGATCGATGCAACTGCTACGGAGAAATCTAATTGAGAAAAAGAAAGGATGAGAGCAAATTGCAAAGTGAAACAAGTTAAAATATCGTAGTCAGTTATCCTTAAATACCAATTCGCCAACGCTTCACATATTTTTATCATAATTTCCCAAAAATTATATTATATATCATTACCAAGTAAATGGCTACTTTTCATGGGATCTCTTATGCGACAGAAAGTGTCTATATAGTGTGTCTATAATAGACCCTTAGAGTCCAACTGGACAGTGATTTTACATATTAAACCATTATTTTTAAAAAATGTTGCTTATTAAATACTAAAAACCAGCTTATAAGAGGTAATTCGAAAATCGAGTTGATTTCAGCAAAATGTTCGTATATCCATTCCGTTTCATTCCAGATTTATTTATTTACCAAATGGATTCCAGATTTCGTTAACGTCTAAGCTTAAAAACACGCATAAGAAGAATTCAATCAATTCCTTATGCTTGTAAATCATGAAACAATGACGACAGTCTTTAGATTTCTTATGATTTGCATGCAAACCGAACAGGCCTATTGTTACCTTTCGAGTTTATCCAAAACCCTGCAGATACTTCCTCATGCAACATATTAGCATTGAACAAGCAATTAGCAAAAGTTTCCAAGAGATATTTCCGCATCGCAGACTCCTTATTGTTCCACCCATAAATGATTACTTAATACAGGGAATCAATTGCTTCAATTTCTCTTCGACAGCCTACTTCGGAATTTTATATATATCTGCCCTCTTCACACGAAATGATTGCTAAGGCGCCTCTTTCTAAAGCTATCAATCGTAAAAAGTAATCAACATTAATGTCTTTTTTAAAGTAGGAGAGTAAATGTTCTTGTCAAGCGACTTTTGATAATCAAGGGAAGTTAGTTTCCAACAGGTATTGGTACTATTACAACAGATACTCTTTTTTATACTTTTAAAAAATTCAAAAACTTATATGACGTACAATACTTCCATCCTTAGGCAAATCTAATAGCCTCGCATGGAGCCGTGAAGAAAGGCACTGCTTTTAGAGACTTTCACAATTGATTCTCTTCTCATCTTTTCATTTATTAATAAGATTTCCATTCGATCTTTGTTCGTTAATTTTAATCTTCGTTAAGGCTTACAAACTTAATGTACATGCGAGTAATCCTTCCCCCACGACCAAGAAGTTGTTATTGCTGTAAAGAGGGATAAATTGGAAATTATAATTTTATTTGAATTTCCTTTTTCCTCGTATGCTAATTTAAAATCTGACATTTTTGGAAGGAACTGATTTACCCGTAAATATAAAAACATCTTAAACCAAAAGTTTTCCGACAATTTGATATTATACACTCTCCTTCTTCTTCTTAGCATCTCTTTACGTTACTTACGACTGCAAAGAACCAAATAAAAGCAATTACAGTTATCTGAAAACATCGAAAACCACAAGACAATTGAAGTGCTGCCAACTTATAACTTAAACACGTAAAATAATTTAAGTACAGAATTTTAAGTATGCGAAAACGTATCGTAAACATATGCAAGGAAACTTCGCAGACGTTGTATATACAAATATTCTTGATCAGCATTAAAATTTTAATCGATTTAGGCAACTTCGTTTGTATGGATATGTATTGTTTGCTGGGAAATTGTTTTCTGTTCGCAAGAGTTAAGATATGTGGTTGATTAAACGCAATCGTAAGTGAAAAGTCTTACGATTAGAAAAATGCTTAACAATTTTAAGCCCACTATTCATCACAGCCGTTTGATAATTTCAATACCTAATGCTAAGTTTACTTTATCGCCTTTTTTACAATGTTGCCAGCTATAACAACGCCCTTTGTCTTTAAATTTTAAGAAGAGTAATGGATTTCTTTCCAGCCAATATTGACAATCAGCTCAATCGGCTAAAGGGCATATAAACTATGAAACCGCATTACGTATATATGAAAATTTATATATGTAAAATTTATATGTATATTCCTTTTATGACCATACTGCCCTTTCATCAAAATGGATACCACTTCGACATTTTTTGATTTTTTATTTTGTTTTATTTGTTAAGTTGTGCAATGGAATATAAACTTCTTACTTATTTTGCACTCTTCTGATTGCATCTCTGTACGCAAATTTTGAAGATTTGTTTTTTGAATTTATTGAAAACTATACGAAGATGAAATTTGTACATTTATTCACTGGGTGATTACACCGCGCTTTTATGAAAATGGGCGGTACTTGCAATGTCTACTTAATATTATCGTAATTTTTTATTCTTTTTTTTGTTGAGTTTTGCATTAAGAAAATTGTGGGGAGCGTAAAAGGCTCGACAAGAGCTGAATGTAAATTTCTTCTTCTTCTTCTATTTAGCAAATCGGCCGAAAATTCGTTTGGATATGTAAGACTTTAACTCACATGGCAGGACATCAAGTTTTTATAAATTTCTTACTTATTTCACACACTTGTGATTGCAACTCTGTATGGAGAGTATGAAGAATTATTTATTGAATGTATTAAAAAATAGACGAAAATCATGACCAGGAATAAAAAGATATAATTACTCTTACAATAGCGAACCCACGATGCTGTGATGTGTTAGGCGTTAGCTCACTCGGTCAAGCATCAAGCATTTATAAATTTCTTACTTATTTCGCACATATCCGATTGCACCCCTGTATGCAGAATTTGAGGATTTATTTATTGAATTTATTGGAAATGAGAAGAAAATCATATAATTCCTCTATTAATAGCGAAGCCACGATACTGTGATGTGTTAGGCGTTATTCCACTCTTTCTTACTTATTTCGCACATATCCGATTGCACCCCTGTATGCAAAATTTGAAGATTTATTTACTGGATTTATTGGAAATGAGAGTAAAATCATATAATTACTCTATTAATAGCGAAGCCATAAATTGTTCGTCTTTCGCAAGGTATTGCTAATAAAATTTTCCCCTACACTATGTAGATTACGGGAGAAACATTTATGAAGTAGGTATTGACATAATTCCACGGTGAAAACAACTATATCCAGGTATTGTATGTAAATTCCCCCCAAAATATTAAAAGACTTTTTTTGTTGCTTTTGTGTTTTCTTAAAGATATTTGCTTTTTTTGCAATGTTTTACAATTCTACTGCATAGAATCCCTTTCACAATTTCATTGAAACATAAAAATGTTGAGTTCAGTTACGGGGGAAGGCAAGCACATTGGAAGCATGAAACAATAGATAATCCGGGACTAAAATGTCTTAAGCAGAACCCTCGCGCGCGTTTGCAATAAGAGATGTTATGAGTATTTTTGGCCATTGGATTGTATACCATGACGGCAGTCTATAACATTCGCAAAGAGGCAAGACAAAGACAAAGTCTAGACATCTTTGGCAAGGGTGCAAAATTTGAATTCGCAGCTCGTGCGGAGGATTATGCAAAACATTTATATCATGATGAGTTTAAAGGACGCGGTAAAGCAATACTGCTAAGCATAGCAATAAAAAGATAAGAAGAAATTCGATGCGTTGTAAAGAAATAAACTTTTGCAAGCATAAGTTAGTAGCGACTAAAGCAAAAGATAGTTGAAAATGTTACTGCATTAAGCAAATGTAAGAAAATCGGGTTATGCAGACATCCATTGCATATTTACATCATATCGACGTTAATTACAGATCCAAAAACTGCAGTAAAGTGGTGTATAGGTAGTGCAGCAATCCCTCTTGCGTTGTGAAGACCTTCTAGCCAGCCCGGACTATTATCAAGGAAGTGTGAACCTTAAAAAATTTAAGCAAGTAGGTTGCGCCCTCTTCTCTCGCATATAGCATGCAAAATCGGATTATTTAAATTCGCAGAGTGCGGACATCTTCGTCGCCAAACAGGGTGGCTCTAAGTATTGCTACACCGAATTTTCTTTACATATAAAAAGGAAAAGCGATGGCAAGAGAGTCGAAGGGAGGAACAGAAAATCAGCGTAGCAAAGAAAAGTCAACCCGAGTGGAATGGAAAATTTGGGTATTAGTTGTGGTATGTTTCCACTTCTAGCGAAATCAATCTACGACAGTTCCCGATTAATCACCGATACATCTCTTTTACAATAGCTTTATGATCCGCAATGAGCGATTTACAACAAAGATGCCTAAAGGAGGAGGTAATATTGGGAAAAAGCTATCCAAGTGTTTCTAAACAGAAGCTTGCTTTTAGAAAAGTCTTTCTCTTTTCAGTGGTTCTTTTCAGTATATGAGTCAGAAGGCTTTAAGACAGAGCTATTAGAGCAATTGATTCAGCATCACTTTCTCAATCGATCTTATCTTATCTGTCTTTCCATGTCCCACGAAAGAAGAACTTTGTTCAAAAGAAGGTGTTATGGGGGAAATCATGGAAAGAGTGATCGGATCTGAACCATTTTCAGTAGCGTCCATCCTTGTGCCAATACACGTTGTTGCACCGTTGTTGCGATGACATCACAGACATCAGGCAAGCCGACAGACGGAAAGGCCAGCTTACATGGACTTAGAAATTGATTTTAAAACGATCAGCATATATGAACCTATCTCAAGTCCTTTTGCGTGTTACATACGCCTGCACAAAATTGTTATTGTGTTTATTTCATACAAATACATCTTTGATATAGTATAAGGCAGTGGTTTCCAACCTGTGGGGCGCGATACTGTTGCAAGGGGGAGGGGGGGGGCATGTAGCTGTTACCGAAATATCATTTTCAAATACAAACCAAAAAAGCCAAATAGGTGTCAAAAATTAATCAGCAGTATACGTAATCCACAATCCTCGCCGCGGATTTTTGGTGTACAAATGCTAAAACATCCAATTCATACTCTTCTTCAAATCGAAATATCTCGCTTTCGCGTT
>KK502487.1:76015-109552 GCA_000688735.1 Glossina austeni | reverse complement strand
TCTTTGCGTATACGGCCGGAAGCGTCATAATGAGAACCGTAGCAGGGGCAATAATAGCCAACAAAATCACCAGCGTTAGCCAACAACTCAAATGCGTGCAGACACCAATTACCACCAACCATTCAGGTTTAGTGACGGTGACCGTATAATAACCGCGGCGGTATATTGCGGCCTTTTCATTATTGAAAATTAAGTAAAACGATTAAAGAATAAACGTAAAGCTAACAAAGAACACGCCTATAGTACCACGTCATCTATGCAGATTCTTGCTTTTAAAAGCAAGAAAAAAAGGGTTAACCCATGAACTATTATTATTACTTTATAAGGATACCGGAGGTTCTATTCAAGCTTCCACATATTCATTTGATGTAGATTTGGTTCACTCTTTTTATCACTAAACGTATACATACCATGGCTATCGATAAAATTCATTTATGTCACAATATTTTGTAAGAATTCCAACGAGGAAGAAATGCTATAGAAATATGTAAAAATTGATTTTCCTTCATTATGACCAATCACTCAGGGGATTTGCACTATTCATGTAGCACATTGACCGGCAGAAAGAGGAGGGGAAAGAGAAAGAAACAGGGAAGTGGTGGTCGCCCAAACGGTAAGTACTGATCGACTTTATCGACCGACCACTCACTGTCGACAATCGATCAAAGAAATCCTTATCACACTTGAGCTTTGAACCCGCGAGCACTGAGTTGGTATCGTGTAGAAATTTATTGAAAGTATTTGATGAAGGTGCAGTTTCTGATGGAACATGCAGAGGATGGTTCGAAAAATGTCTTACTGTTAAGCCATGCTCTGAACTAGCGATCTCTGATCGATGACGATACTGTCGAGATCATGTCAAAGCAAAATGTTTTTTTGACAATCGCGGAGATGGCGGAAAGGCTTGATGCAGCTCAGCAAACCACTTCGGAGGGTGTTTGGAATTTAGGGAGATTTGAAAAGTCTAGTTTTCACAGTCGTTCAGCTGTTTTTGCCAAACAAAGCTAACTTCCAGTTACGTGATTACCTCCTAGGATTTTGTTTGATTCCAAAAACGGACAGAACTTTAATACATTTATCCCTAGAAGAAAAAGTAAGATGAACCCTTGTCGGTAAAACTGCCGACTCTATTAAAAAAAAAAAAAAAAAGCTTTTCCGCTTATTCGTTGGATGACCCCGCAACGTGAGTGCGAAAATGGAGAAATCAGCCACACCTGAGTGTCGAAGTCTCATCTTTTTAAAAATTTTTATTTTTTTTACTTTATTTTTATTTTACTTTTTTTTTGATTTTTTCTTGATTCTCTTTGTTTTTTCTTTTTTGTTTTGTTTCTGATAAAGGTACTGGATATAAAAGATTCGGTCATGATCGTCTACAATTTTCATAGTTATTTTACTTTGCTTTGCATCCCCTTTCGGACGACACACACATATATGGTTTTCTCCATGAGGTATAAAGTCATTGCGGTGGAAAATATATTTACAGTAGAAGAAAAAGAAAAATAAAATAGCAAAATATTTGCATACACTTGAGTTTACCTGTTTATAAAAAATATATATGCAAGAGAAAATCGTAGACGCCAGAAAGCGAATCGCGTATACCCATCGTTTGGATCCAATGGAGATGAAGGCTTAAGTCTTTCGAATTCCATTCGGGGTCCAAACGAAGTGAAGACGTCACCTTGCTTCTTGCACAAAAAAAGAAAATTATGTGAATAACTGTACATCCGTATAACTTTGGTTTTTTTTTTGCATGAAACTGACCCACTGTATAAGGAATTTTGCACTTGGTTTCGACAAGAAGTGGGCATTACCTTGACGAGTTCTTGAAGATTCTTGAAACCGTTTCACTTTCTGTGAAAGATGAACCACATATGTATTAAAGCAATCCCTTGCAACCTATGAGCATATGAGTAAGACTAAGCGGACGTATGGACACACATGTTTAAAATTCGTGAAATATGAATAAGGTCTCTCGCGCACATTTTGTGGCGATTACAAATCAAAAGAGAAAATCGATATACCGTAACTTTTGCACATGGCGGTGATTATATAAAAAAAAGAAAGAAAACCTTGACGTTGCCGTTGCTGTATTTATATTCTATTCTATAGATACAAATATTTTTGTTTAACTTTTTCTCATTCATCCACCCATACATTTTTACATATGTTATGTACAAAAAATATATATAAAAAAAGAGGAAGAAAATATTTTGCACATTTGAGGATAGTTCCTATCTGCACGTGCTCCACAATATGACAAACTAACATTTACCTGTAGACGAACAACACCTATTCACCTATACACCTGTTCACATATAAATATCTTTATATGTATTTTCGATAGAAACATAAAAACATATATATATATATATATATATATATATACATATGCATAGGAGAAAGCTATGAAAAGGTTGATGTATCCTTCCTTCTTTATCAAGCATCCCCACGTGACTGTTTGCCAGATTGGCTATGACTTTGTATAGATTTCTTGCTGTCACTCCATTTCTCTAGTATCTGGAATACCTTTCCGTGCATTTATGCATTATTTGCACTTAAATGTTTACGACAATGTTGTTGTCGTTGTTGTCGTTGTTGTTGTTGTTGTTATTTACTATGTTAGCTCTCTACATTGTCGTCATTAGTCTGTCAGCATATTAGTTTTGATGTATTTTCTATGCGAATGAATAATCATTGACATGAATGACAATATAACTGGAAACAAAAATCTTAATTCCCTGGTTATGTGTGCATGAGACGTAATCAACAACAACCACTTTTGGTGTCTTAGGATACGATACGATAGAAATATTGATCGGAATGGAATTTGTTTCTCTTCCACCTTTTTCTTCTATGTTTTTTTTAATGCCAGACAATGGGGATAAAGATTTTTGTAATAAGACGAAAAATAAACAGTCAAGCAATTAAAATTGAATGCTTATGTCATCCTTGTGTGCAGGAATTCAACACAATAAGTAGTGCTTAAAGTATGCTAAGGTAATAGTTTGTACATTTGCCTTAATGTAGGCAACATTTTTTTTTTTTTTTTTTTTTTTTTGTAAGCAAAGGGTTCTACTGTCTCTTTCTCGTTGGGTAACATTCATTTAATTTCATTTTTCTTTAAGCATTCTTCTTTAAGGATTTCGTGTATGGCTGTAGATTCCACTTATCTTGAAAATATTTATTTTGTTTTTTCTCTCTGAAAAAGCGAAACGTGTGAGAGACCCAAAGGTAAGAGTGATTATGGTCGCATAAAGTAACGCTAAAGACTTTATAGTCTAAGTTTTAAGCTCTGCGGAAGTCAGGAGTGCACTCACGAAATATTGCTTACGCTACGCAGACGAACCTCCTTTCAGTGGAAGCGACTAGTTGTGGTAGTGAATCCTGGCCGCTGGGTACGGATCTTCGGGAGATAACGTGGTGGATGTGTGATTTTCAAACATGTCCAAAATACGAATAATTAGATGTGATGATAGACCTCAACACTCTCTGGAGTGGGTTTATTGGCCATACAGTTTATATCCACCTTGTACATCTGTGGCTTAGTGGAACCTCTAGTTTATGGAGATTTTCGCACCCTTTGAAGCGCGTCGGTTCCCGCTTAAATAGTCCTTTTTGCCAGCGGGCAACCTAAGATTAGATTTTAAATTTCGAGACATGCCCTGGCTTGCCCTAATGGCAGCACCTTTTTTGTCTTGTTGTTGTTTTTGTGTCTTGTGTAAGAAAGCTAAATCATAGCAACAGGTTAAAAAAAACCGTGTTATTACATCTTCTCTAGATGTTGCTCTCTGGATCTAGTTAGACATAGTAATTGTAACCTAATTTGCCTAAGTCAAGTGATCAAGCCATTGGGAAGGTCAAGCTTTCAACAGCTAATACAAGGCAGAAGAATGGAGAACCGAATAAAGTTAAGTCGATACAGGATCTGACCCTGATTAAGGACGTATTTATATCTGTATGTATATATATATATATATACGTTAGCGGATCTCTAACCTATTCTTCTGAATATTGCAAACGAAAAGAAAACGCGGAACAGAAAGATGTCTTTATCCCAATAGTATTTCCCTGATTCCCTGCAGATTCTGCCAAGGGACGGGTGGGACGTCCCATTACATTCTATGTGAATGTGAGGCCATCTGCAGAATCAGACACCAAGTGTTTGACGAGCACTTTATAAATAAAACAACTCACTGTAGTGGGGCGAGGTCCATTATTAAAGATACTAACAATTTAGTCTGCTCTCACTTGTTTATATAGCGACTTTTCAAATTGAAGCTTTGTATGGGAAGTAATCGAAAACGTAATCTAATCCGAAAAATTTTCAACAGTATTCAAACCGAAATATCTCAAAAATGGCGACCTGTAGGTTACGTAAAAGAAAACAAAATGGTTAGAGGGACAGACAAGATTAAATAGATTCTAGAAAGTGATTCAGTATCTATCGGTATAATAAAACTACCTAAAAAATTTGCGGCCTGTAGAGTGAACACAAGAAATCACCCGGCGGACAGACAGACAGACACTCTTAAATCGATTCAAGTAGTGATTCTAAAAAATAGGTCTATTTCAAGATCTTCTGGGTGTTGCATAAATCGGTTCAAAGTTAATATACGCTTGTACTACACATGTAGTAGGATGCTTAAAAACCGACTAATTGATACCTTTATCAATGTAGTTAGTTCAACTAATCATTAGGAAAAGTCATTTAATTTTTTTGGATAAAAATTCGATTCAATCATTTTATAAAAAACTTCAAAATAGTACTTCGGACGTAAAGACAAACGAAAGAACAAAATTAAATTAAATGTTAACAAAACTGTTACGCGATATGATTGTTAATAAACTTCAAAGACCCGTCAGTTCAAATTACCGTCAAAGTATAGTAGTGCGTAATTTTTTATGCACATCGGTGCGAAGACGGAGACAACTTTCTTTGCCACAATTATCACCGTATTATGTCAATTTGCTTTTACGGGAAAATGAATTCACGTATACGTTCACCGAACAAGATTGTCCAGTTTACGGTTACGAATCAAATCAATTGGGCTCGAGTAAGCCATGTGAAGATGCACGGGCCGAAGCTAGTTTCATGCATAAAAGTGCATTTATTTGCGGCATTTTTGATGGACATCGGGGACCGGCTTGTTCGCAAGCTATATCAAAACGTTTAATGCATTATATCGCCGCCAGTATAATCGATCGGCAATTATTAAAAGAGCAAATGCAACAACATTGTGATAGTCAATCGTTTCTCAGATCCTATAACGATAAGAAGGATTTTGTGAGTGATATTAAAGATCTTTATGAATATAGTTTCATTAAATTCATACAAAGGATTTCGATTCTGGATCAGAGTGAATGCTCGAAGGAAATTCAAAATGCCTTTTTATGTTTGGATAGCGATCTGTCGAAAGAAGCTATAAATTATCCCAATGCGTGGACAATGGCGGTTGCGATGTCAGGTGCTACGGCTTGTATAGCTTATGTAGAAGGTAGGGATTTGCATCTAGCGAGTACGGGTGGTTGTACCGCTGTTTTAGGCAGTTATAATCCCGAAATAGATGAATGGGAGGCGAAGGAGTTTACTACCTCGCATGATAGCACTAATCGTCGCGAAGTAACTCGCGTATTATCTCAACATCCGCGAGACGAACGCCATACTGCCATACGCAGTCATCGTTTGTTGGGCGGTTTGCAAGTTTTACGTGCCTTAGGAAATTTTCGATACAAATGGTCGAACGAAACTATGGAGAAATATATTGTACCACTTTATGGTGAAGTTGCCAAACTGCCATTTTATTATACGCCGCCCTATCTAACGGCCGAACCGGAAATGAAACGTTACAAATTAACACCGAATAATAAGTTTTTAATTATGGCCAGCGATGGATTTTGGAATTTTCTAACACCTACAAAAGCTGTAAACATAATCGGCGATCATATAACTTCAAAACATATATCAGATTCAGATCGGACGGCGGTCGAGGACACATCTTTGGAATTTCTAGGTGATTTCAACGCGAATTCTTTCGATCGGAATGCTGCTACCCATCTGTTACGTTATGCTTTGGGGGCTTCGGAATATGGCGTTGAACATTCGAAAGTGTCCTTTTATTTGTCGGTGCCTCAGAATGTGGTGCGTCTCTGTCGCGACGACATAACGATAACCGTGATTTATTTTAATAACGATTATATTTCGGCCTTAACCCATAACGATCCAAGATGCGTTTAATATTGAGAACTCGTGTCATTAACAAATATTTATTTTGTAAATAATTTCCCCAACACTGTTCACTATATTTTTCAACAGCTGATGGACTAATTAAATGCATGCCTTCGTATGACATGCAGATGACATGAGGTTGGCATTTGATATAAATTTTTTTTATTTTTATTTTTGATGGGAACGAATATATATTTAGGATGTAGACGTATTTTCCAAAGTTGAATGAATATTGCTTTTAAGCTTACATTCCAATGCGGCCGATGACACAATGGCGCTCTCCAGTGAGCAGCATAATTCGAATTACCATTTCCGAAAGGTCTGACCCAGTATTTATGTCATTCGCGCTTAGCACCACCAATCCTATCTTTTATCTGACGCCTCAACGTTGTTTCCCTTTTTGGTTTTAAATTGCCACAGCTATCAAAGAACTCGCGAAAGGTTCATTTGGAGCTTCCGCGCCGAAGAATTCTCTGTTTGTCTCTCTCTCTCTCCCCCTCTCTCTCTTTCCCTCTCTCTCTCTTTCCCTCTCTCCTCTCTCCCTCTCTCCTCTCTCCTCCCCCCTCTGTCTCTCTCTCTCCCTCTCTCCTCCCCCTCTCTCTATCTCTCTCTCTCTCTCGCTCTCTCTCTCGCTATCGCTCTCTCTCTCTCTCTCTCTTTCTCTCTTTCTCTCTTTCTCTCTCTCATGCATGCTAAGGAACACCGCCACAATCATCCTGTGCTTAACTCCCGACTACTTCTTAGGTCTATTTTGTGGTGGCCATTGTAATGCGGTGATCTAACTGCCACACTAGAAAATAGGTCATGATGTAGGCATCTTTCAATAGACCTCCTGCCTTCTTTATGGAGAGTTTCCTCATCTAACTTATATATTCCATCTTACGTTAGCTCGATCTACGCGGACGGACGACTAAACCACAATTTTCGAATGCAGAGTCACGTTCAGGAATCAAGGCTGTTAGTGGGCTCTCTACAAATGAATACGGAAGAGAAGCACCGTAGATTTCTGATAGATAAGTTAAGCCTACTAATTAGCTTAAAGATTCCCGATTCGCAATTGAGAATGACCCGGTGGGCTATTAAAAATCCTGATACGCTACTTAAGAAAGAGGTACCAAGAGTATCTTAACTTCTATAACTACAATTGGTGATGAGGTTAGACTAAACAAGGAACTGTTAAACGGCTTGAAATAGCAAAAAAAATTCGAGGTTAAAAAAAAAAGGAATGACTGCCGTTGTAAATAGTTGTTGAGGTGGCATTTCGTGCGCTTTGCAGAGGAGATTGGCCTTAAAAGAACTTCTCATTGCATGGTCTTCACATGACCGCTACAAGTCAGAGGAAATGAAATCGAAAGAAAGAAAACCGAGAAAACCGAGTCTTTTTCTCTCAAGCAAACTCTCTTCGGCAAAGTAACGAATCTTGTCAAATACATCTTTCTTACCTCTGAGCTCTCAGGTGCGAGTCCGTTACAATCCTTTAGTAATTAAAGTATTGCCTTAGCATTAAGTGATGCTCGTTTTAGAAGCACATGATTCTGGTCGAAATGCATGTCTTGGATATCTTATAGATAATAAAACGAAAATATGGAAATTTTGAAAATTTCTCATAAGAAATGGCTGAACAATAGTATTAATATCCGCCTGTGTAGCCGAGTAGGTAAGAATCGCGACTACCAAGTCAGTGTTTGCGAGTTCAAATGTGAAGTGCGGCATAGGTTTCTTTGGTCATAGCTATAGTGTGTGCTCAGTTGGTACTTATCGATTGACAACGCACCCACTAGAGACTCCACCACCACCACCACTCCCTATTTTTTTTTTTTCATTTCCTCACCTTTGTGTCAACAAAAAAGCCAAGAGAGGGCATTAATAACGTTTGAATCAAACCCGATAGTTGCGCTAGACATATCTTATAGACCTAGTGATGATAAAGGTCCAATCCGTAGTAAACGTGCACGCTTGTTGTCAAGTAGCGACGAATAGCTGTAAATCTGATTTTTGTTCCCAATGTCAATTTAAATTTTTATATGTTGCGCTAATTTATATATTTTTTTTGTGTGATTTCATCATTACTTTTTTTGTACGGTTTTTAAGAAAAATATGTAGACCTTTTTAATCTTAAACGATTTTTTAAACTTGTGGAATATAACTCAAAATTTATGATATGTTGCCTGTACCTTTGTACACGAGTTTTTTTGCACGGTTTTTTTAGGGCGTAGTAAATTATTCTTCTCCGTCTTTCCTCTGCAAGTCAGTAAGTCAGCAAGAGACTGTGTTAGGTAACCCTTAAATTGTTTGAAAGTATAAGTCATGTGTCAAAATATACTTCGATTTAAATCGTACATCGGTACCTCGGTTTATCTCGGTACCTCGGGCCGGAATCTGCAATATATCTATACTTGGATGGGGAGAATAAAATTGGAATAAAAGATATAAAGTCTAAGGTGCGAGTTGAAAGCCCTGCAATCGCCAACACACGAAAAATAACCACCACGCCGTGAGAACCTTAAGCATTGCAGCGTCGTCGTTTTTGGGGTTCCGAAAGTAAGAATAATAAAGAAATTTTTCTCATTATATTGTTGGAACCTTGCCATTATTTATGGGATATATATGAGGCGTAAACAAATTGTTAGAACTTATTACGACAACGAGGAACCCAGGGTTGCACTTCATGAATGTGGCTCTATGTAATGGGAGTACAAATTAGTTCGTTTCGTTTTCCAAGCGAGAGTGTGAGCAGTACCGGAGGGTGCTAATTAAAACTGTGACATCTGCATTTGAAAGTACTTTCTCCGAGCTATATATGGAGCAGTATAAACGACCACACAAAAAAGTGCATACGATATAGTTTCTTGACGGTTTAAATAGGTGCAGTTCTGTGACAAGGAAACGCCAGTTGCGGGAACTTCACTTACCCTGCTTCATGCGAAGCGTTGTCTAAAGTTCAAATAACCGTCACGCATGGTAGGCGGACCATTAACATCGAGGATGAACTCGAAAATCCCTTTCGGTCTTATTTGTGCGACTTGGCTGAGGGAGGAATATTCTAGATGAGATGGTCACTAAGAGTCGCTAACAACATATAGGTTATGTAGTTTCGACGAAAAACGGACATGACATGTCAAAAGTCCTGATATTGCGAGTTTTCAATATGAAAGCATTCGCCCCTATATAGCTAAACTTGTTCAGAAAATTGTTGCAGTTCTAACTTGGAATGTCCTACCCTTCCCACTGCTGTCCGCAGATATTGCTCCTTCCGATTAAGGCGGGTTTCAATGGATGATTTATTATTTGCTCGAACAGTGCCATAATTTAGGCGATGATGCCCAAAAATGAGTTCCTTTAAGGATAGCCTTAAAAGGCGAGACTTTTTTTCGAGATGGAATTTGAGAGTAGCTTAAGAGATGGGAAAGAGTAGTAACTAATGATGGACACTACTTTGAATGGAAAACCTTATACCAGTTTCTCTTCAAAGTTACAAAAACACCCTCAAAACTTATTTGACCTTAAAAGGTTTTTGCCGTCTTTTTTTGGCCTAAGTATTGGCAAAAAGAATGACAAAACCGTTATGTAACGATTTTCAGCAAATGGCGGTTAAGTAATTTCCTAGCTTGAGGAGTATCTAAGACATAAGTCATCTTTTTTATTATTTCTTTCGTTATGAATAGGAAAAAAAAGAGGTAGAAATAAAAGGAACAAAAAAAATCCATTAAAAGAAAAACGGAAAATCGTCAGTAAACTTAAAAGCTAAATACCTTTTAAAAAGTGAACTTTAACAAGAAAAGTTTGCAAGGCTACGATATGCGTGCTCGAAGGAAAGAAAAATCTTAAGAGAGATTTTTAATTCAACGAAAACTAATTAAGTGTAAAACTTATAGATTAGAAATTAAATGTCGTGTAGTGTTGTGTGATGTATAAGAAAATGTTTTATATTTTTATTTATTTATTTTTTTTTTTTGTATTTTTTGATATTTTCATCTTTTTACTTTCCGGATAGAAGATAAAGGCACGAATATCATAAGAGTTCGAAAGACAAAAGCGAATGGAAATGCTTGCGAAAATGTTAATATTTTTTTTATTTATTTATTTTTTTTTTTTTTGAGAAACTTTTTCTCTTCTTCAATATGCTGCTTATCTATTGTTCTTGTTCACCTGGTTTTTTTGTTTTTCAACTGAAGTGTGCATTGAAAATAACTAAATAATGATTTACGGTCCGTACTGTGCAGAGATAAGTGGTAAAGGTTTTTATGTTGCTCTGCGAGCAAAAAAAAAAAAAAGATTACGCCTTGTGGGTGGTCTATTTCGACTAAATGTCATATTTATAAGGTTTTATAAGAATTTTCCTTCATAAGCTTCGATGATTTATTATATATTATAAAAAATATATAAAAATATGATTTATGACATAAAAAAAAAAAAAAAAAAAAAAAAAAAAAAAAAAAAGAAAAGAAAACCAACTACTCATCGAAGAAAATGGCTCGAGTGAGAAGCATTTTGTTGCTTGTGTAGTGCTTATTAGAAAGCTTTTAAAGTACAAATATAAACATTTAATGAAGGATTCCATGTTCCATGTTTCCCGGTGTGCTAATCTGTCCGTCATTCATGCATCTAAATTTCGGCATATACTTTCTTCGTGCGGATAAGTTAAACTTAGGAAAGCACTTGACTCACTTATGATGATGTCTGCTCACGTCAACGAACTCCACAATACTGTAACCAAAGATTAAGGACAATATTCGAGCTGAATTGCCCGAGGCTTGCCGAATAGGAGAATATTTTTTTTCTAAATCAATCGATAACATTGCGACAGATATCGGTATCAAATTTGACGTCATTATTAATGTGATTGGAGTTTTGGATGCGGTTGGATTTGTACAACAGAAAAAGTATTTTTTCCGATTTTTACAATTTGTGTGAGGAGATGATTTCTGACTAGCAATCGACCAAGAAACGCACTGTTACAGTAAATAAGACTTGGATCTATGTTTGTCATGCGGAAACAATGGAAATAACGGACCAATTGAGCGAATATCGTGCAAAGCGCGAACCAAGACTTAAACATCCTCGCCAATGTCGCTTAGGAGTAATTCTAATAGTTTGCCGTTATGTTGTGCACTATGAATTCCTTTCGCTGGGACAACGGCATATTATTTGAGTTTGATGATTACTTTGAGGGGCGGCAAAATAGATTTGGATCAAATTGGTCTTATTTTCTTGGCACAGTACTACATAAGGTAATAAATACACCTATCCTATGGCCGCTTCACGCGCTACGCCGCGGGCCTATCCGTTACATCACTTCGCTCCCTTTCTTTTCATAATAAAATACCGGAAATTATATCTACTTTCCATGTAAAGGCATACTTTTTTTAGGAGACCTTAATCGAAGCAGGCCGAAAACGTAAAATGTCCTGGTCCTGTCCAATTCATCATTTCCATAGAGTTCATCTTTCGGCCAAAATACAGCAGTGCACCAAATTTCGTCAAAATGTCGCAGAAATGATAACCAAAGTTTACACACAAACATAGACGGACAGACTTGAAACGGACAAAGGGGCAGAAGGGCAGACCGGCTTGAATGGATTCGGAAAATGATTTAGAAACGATTGATATCTATTTTAGTTTTCATAAGTTGCACCGCTTGTGTCACAGGGTATATTAATTTCATGCGGATCTATGTAATAACCGGTGGACCTTAAGAGGAAGACACCTTTTGCTATGTGCGTGGATTTAAAAACATTTTCATTTATTCATCTGACGTTTGCTCACGTTTTTCTTATGTTCAAACTGCAGCTCACAAGTTCGGAGATATTTTGACGAAATTCGATCTGACGCGAACATGCATGCTTTGCCCCTCTATCACATATAAGGGTTACTAGGAAAAATAGCCTTTCATATGTCAATAAGACTTAAGTTTTAATATTTTATAATGAAAATTGGTCCACAGTAGTAATATGATATAAAAGTTAGCAGCATTAAAATTGGACCATGCAGATCAATTTATTGGACCTTAACATATGTAAAGGATATGTATTGGACCTTAACATACAAAAAGTAGTAGTTTTTCGAGCTTAAGGCTTAAGTTTTAATATTTTATAATGAAAACGGAACTTTGGATCACATAGGTCTGTCTTACCGGTCCCATATCATATAAACGTTCTTCAAGGCGTGTAAGCGTTTATATGGAAGAAAGGTTTAAGTTTTAATATTTTATGGCGAAATTTGGTCCGTAATATTAATTTGGTATATAATTTGGTATAAAAATTTAATTTGGACCATGTAGACCTATCTTGGCATATGTAAAGGTTCCTACGAAAAGTAGACTTTTATGTGGCAAAAAGGCTCAAGTTTTAATATTTTGCAATGAAAATGGATTACAAATATAAATTTTACCAAACTTGGTAGGTAAGTCTATTATTTGGACCCCGCATCATATAAAGATCCCCAAAGAAACTAGATCTTTATATGACAGAAAATTTTTTATGATGAAAATTGGACCCAAAAAAAAAAATCGCACCAAAGTTGGGCGAAAAACTATTTTTTAAACCTCACCTGACGGAACATATTTCATCAATAGTAAGCCTTTAATTTTAGACTCGAAGTCGAAATATTCTCATTACTCTATACTAGTACGTATCAGAAAAGCAACGTTAGATAATTATTTGAAAGTTCTCGCTAGCAAACGACTGTTATTAAGTGATTTTCATTTTCCCAGCAAAGAGAATACAAATTTCTCACACTTACTCTTACTTAATCTCAATTTTAATCTTAAACTTTTTTCAATTTTCCTTGACAACAACAAGCTACATATATATATATATATATATGTATACAGATGTATATATCTATATATAAGCCGTGAGTAACTTCCCTATTTTCTTTAACTCTTCTTCGCTTTTTTTAGTCCATAGTTGTGAACATTAATGCAATTTGTCGTTGGGATTTGTGGCTTCTTGCAATTTCAACATATTAACGTTTAACAACATAATGTGGCGTTCAGGCGTAAAACTGCTTAAGTAAATTGAAAATGTTGTATAAAGTAACGAAGCATCGGAAACGAGAGAAATAGACGCAAACGCACACACACACACACACACACACACACACACATACATACATATACAAATAATGTATCTGCGTTAAAGTTATATACGAAGCAGGAAAAGTTAAAGTCTCGAATACAATACAAAATGGAACTGATTTTCTCTCATTTGGCTGAGTACCTACTTGGCTGTCTTGGCTGTCTGCCTGCCTACGGTACTAATGCACCTTAAAACACCGGCAAGAGTGCTTATACATAGTAGCTTCATAGACTTATGGGGTGGCAACGTTACCGTGCCTAATAGCGGAGAATCCATAAGTTAAAGTTTCTGAAACATAAATTGAGATTCAATCTTTCTCGTCGCGAACATCGTGAACGAAAATAGTAAAATATATTAACGATATCGAGAGACACGCGATATATATACTTACATATATAACTGTATTTGTAACTTAGCTGGCGCACCGTTATTTGACTATCCTTCTGTTTGTATTGTGTCCATTTTTGTTGTAATATTAAAATTTACAAAACTATATGAACATTTTATGCATGTACACCAGAGTGCAAAAAAAGATCGCCCATTCCCTATATTTTCACTTCGAATCTCGAAATATTTGTCATATATTGTTACAAATAGATTGCAAATATAACTTAAATTAAACTAAAGTACACACTATTAGCTTATCCTGGATCTACAAAGTCATTACAGTAGCAAGAAGACAATAGAAATACTAGATCGGGCGGTTACCGCAATTTTGAATAGGCATAAAAGTATAATAAAACAATAAAATTGCTAAAAAAACATTTCTGAAAACGAGGTTCCATTCGATTTTTCAGCGAATAAATAGGTCTCTTAACGAAATCTTGCGCTATCTTATCCCAGTCTTCCGCAATTGCGGTTAGAAGTTTTTCGACACTCGTAGGCGTTGTGTCTCTGGCTCGCATTCATTTGTTCAGCTCGTCCCATAGTCGGTCAATGGGTCTGAGAATCTGGGTTTCCACCCGACCATGCCATAATCAGCACATCAAACTCCTTCAAACACTGGCGCGTTACAGTCATACATGAAAATAAAATTTTCCCCGATAAATCCCCAAAAAGTCATTACACGTTCTTCCAGGATTTTTTTGATGTAGCGTGGGGGAGTCAATCCCTTTGATTGAAGGTCGGTATTGGGTCTTGTGATGAACACAAGTTTAGTTTTCGCTACCTGTAAACATGCCTTCCCAAAACATGCCCGAACCGTGGCCATATGAACCATTTTAAAGGATGCATTATTGTGCGAAATGATTACTGGGTCGTCGGTAGACTCTCCCCTATTCGTCGTTAACATGAACACACGTTTTGCAGTCGTCAGAGAAGAGTAATACCTTCCATTGATCCACAGTCCAATTCATATGTTCTCGAGCGAACTTAAAGCGTGCTTGCAATTCCTCGGGCCAGTTTTCTTCTAACCGTGCACCGACTGACTGCCATTCCTATAACTTTGTTGTGCTCCTAGTCGGGTCAAGCTGCATTGAACCGGCTTTCCTAGTGGTGTTGTGGCAAGTAAACGATCACTTCGGTGTGCTGCAACACATTTTCGGCCACTTTCCCTCTGCCGAGCACAGCCATTGGTTTAAACACGACTGTCGGTCCACTTGGCTTTGATTCTGCCCAGTTCCAATTAATGCAACCACTTAAGACGCTGCTTCCGGTGTGGTACCCACTTTCCTATCCTGAGTAGTCTCGCTTTCGATAAAGAACCTTTGAGAGTGCGATAAGCCATGAACTCATTTCTATCGATCCTTATACTAAAAGGTCAAAATCGCGTTATGTGAAACGGGCGATTTTGTGTATTCAAAGGAAGGTCAAGGGTAAGCATTAAGTGTTTCTAAAAGCTAAGTGTGTACTTCAGTTTTATTTAAGGTATATTTTCAACCTTAATTCAATTTAATAAATATTTGGGTTCAAAGTGAAAATGTAGGGGGTGTGCGATTTTTTCGCTCTCGAGTGTATGTAGAGTATAACAACAGAGTTTGTCTTAGGAAAACGGATATAAAGAATTTCATTTTATTTATTCTTTCTTTTCTTACCTTTTGCCAGGTGAAGGAAAAGTTTCGTTAACATATTAGTAAAGCAAATTTACTGGAAATTGCGGGAAAATTTACAAAAATAAAAAAAACACAGCTAGAGAAAGTTAGAGTTTAAGGGGCTTGTACTTGTGCTTTAAGTAAAAAAAAAAAAAAAAAGAAAAGAAGGAACATTCATGAATAATGGAACATTTTTAAGGGTTTTTTCCCATTGATTTGCTTCTATGTTCTTATCTTTTTTTTGCCTTTTCAACTTAAGGCTAGAAAAAAAAAAAAGCGAAAAAAAAATATTGAATCTTCTCATCCGTAGTTAAAAACCAATTAAGGTTTTTTTTTTCTCAATTTTTTTCTTTTTTTGCGAAATTATTTTCATAACCTTCGGTTTCTTCGTGTCATTGCACGATTCTTGTAATACGCTTTAAGAGGAAATTTTTTAATTCATTCGATTGCCTCAAGCTTGTATAATAGTGGGCTGCCTTCTCATATTAAGATTAGATTTTACAATGTGCTTCCGCTTCTGTGACGACGAGTGAATGATGGAGAACTCTAATCAAAGCATAAGTGAAGTTTTTTTTCTTCTTGTCATCTTAATAAGTTTTTAAGCTTTTATTTAAGTTGTTCGGAAAATTGCATTTTCATCTATAATGGGCTTTTCATTACACAAATTCATTAGTAGTTTAAGAAGGTTTAAGGGTGTACTTAAGTGATTGTTTCAGAAAAATCTGTAAAAGACAGAAGCTCTTATATCAAAATCAATATATAATTCAAAGTTCATACTGAATAAGGCTAACCAGGAAGGTATAGGAGTCTTTCAGAATTTGCGAATTTCCCTACGCGAGCGACACTACTCGTAGAGTGCAAAGTTATTTCCATGTATTTGTTACTAGATGTTGTGTGTGTGTGCGTGTATGTGTGCATGTGTGGTTTTTTACCTCGGGCAAAACTAATCATACCGCGTCATAACAAATCCCAAATTAGACTTTGTCGCTTTTTAGAAGCGCTTGACCTCATTTATATGGAACAGTCTAAAAAGTGCATCTACGTAATTCAAATTCCCGCGTTCATCCTTCAACCAAGACATGTTGGTATATCAAATTCCAACAATATATCTAAAAACCTATGAGCTGAAGAACAGAGAGCAAGATGGACAGACGGACAGAGAAGCCTAAATCGACCCAGAAAGTGATTCTGAATCGGTCCGTGTAATAAAATATGGGTCTATCGCAAGCCCCTCTGGGTGTTGCATATATCGCCACAAACTTAATAGAATTTTGCATAGCGAGTGGCGTAAGGTATAAATGTTAGTGTTTGCTCTGAACTTTTTCGACTTGACATGGGGAACTACATGTCGTTGAGTCTTTCAATTTTTAGAAGAAGAGGACTTCAATTAATGTTTCTTCTGAGTAAAATTTCTGAAAGAATTCGGAATATTTTGAAATTTTATTATGAAAAAGTGAAAACGTTGCGTAAATCTAGGAAAAAATAGGTAACGTTTACGGCCAACAGATAAATTATTTGCTGAAAACGTCGAAGTTAAAATGTATATTACCTCATAACTTCTGCAACTCAGTGGCGTCAAAACGAGAATTGATTGAAAAACTATTTCTCAACATTCAAACCAATTAGATTGGCTTAGTGTATCAAGCTATTCTTGCGGTTTAACATTCAAAGCGAGCCAGTTACATAGAAGTCCATCGGCACTCTGGTGGAAGCGACATGATGAAGCGGCAGAATTTTTGAATTGACTGGATCTGTCACGAATGTCACCGCACGTACTACGAGTGAAGACTGACATGTTACGAAGTACTAATCAATCTACACTTTGCAAGGGCTCGTAGGTTGCAGTGAAAAAGAATTAATGGTGAGTGTGGTAGAGCAACAATCGTGACGAGACCTATCAAATCTGCAGATGTCCTCATTTCTCAACACGACTAGTGGACATATTAGGTTTGAGCGGATGTTTGCAGCATCCAGAAAGACTTGAGCTTGATCCACTTTCTCGCACACCGATCTAAGCTTGTCTGCCCATCTTGTCTTCTTGTGTTTATCACAAGTTTTTATGAAATTTGGTGTAACAACGTGTTTGGCTTAAAAGCAGACGCTTTTAGAACTCGTCGCTATCGGACCACTTTTTCGACCATTCCCCATATAAAGCTTCATTCTGAAAGATCATTATATGAATAACTCTATTAAACAAACTGTAGGTGTAGGTTAGGGCCTTGGCCCATTTTCGAATAGCACGTAAGCGGATTTTTGCCAATATGCACTTCACTGTTACATTAAAAATTACTTACTTATTCACTATGAATTGGAGTAAAGGTGTGACTTGGGGTTATTATCACAAAATCCATAAATAACTACGTGATTAATTATCGTTAACAAGAATTTTCATTTCTATAATAGACTCTATGAAAGTATGTGATTAGAAGGAAATATTTCACACATTTTACACACATATATAAATATATATATATATATGTATGTATATATATATGTATATGCAATAATTGCCTCGTTTAATGAAAAAAGCACGCGTGCTTTATCAGCAAAGGATAGAGGTAAGGGAAGCGAGAAAAATCATTTGATTTAATTTTTTTTTGTTTATAAACTTTTTCTTTTTCCTCAATTTTCGTAAAACGATAAAATCAATATATTACGTGATTTTTTAATAATAATTTTCATAGTTACTCATGGGAAGATGGAGTTATGCCCGATTTGTTATTGGGTTTGTAATTACCGGTAAGTAGGAGAGAATGGGAAATTATCTTAAGGGTGAAATAAAATAATCATCTCGTCTAAGATTGTAAAGCGATTGATGTCCCGACAAATCGACATTGTCTGACGGCTTATTTTTCAGTTTGTTCATCATTTACTGATACATAACCTCACTATTGCAATATCAAGATAGAAAACTTAATCTGATTCAACATTCTAAGCTTATTCAAGAATGCTTGTCCGTTTCTTCTTCTGTCTGCTTATCAGTTACGGATACATAACCTCACTGTTGCAAAATCAAGGTGGAAAACTTAATCTAGCGCAACATTCTAAGCTTATTCAAGAATGCTTGTCGTGTTCTCCTTCTGCCTGTTTATCAGTTACTGATACATAACCTCACTATTGCAAAATCAAGGTAGAAAGTTTAATTCTAAGTCAATTACGTTATGGCAAGAATGGAGTTCCATTCCAAGACCACCAAAGCCAGATGCTTGAAAATTAGAAAAATAAATTGCGCAGTCTTTTATTATCTGCAAGATGTTCAGAGCTGAAATTTTTGTCAAATACAACTGTGATCATATTTTTCACAGGTAAGCGATTTTTAAACAAATTCTTATAAATTCGACCCAAGGGAATACGACCTATTAGTCGACGTAAAACACTGAACCGGCTTAGTTCCCTCATTCTGCCCATTTAATAATCCCTCCGTCCGGCTGTCTTTTGCTAAAATCGTCGCCGCAGAATTTGAGTTAGAAAGATGAATCTCTAGACCTGTCTAAGTGTAACTTCTGTCTACATATTAAGTTTGAAGAGTCCCATAGTGCACTTATTATTGCTAGAATACGGACACGGTCCTTTTAAAGCTCAAAGTGCAAAAGCCGCTCCAACCACTCTTGTGAGATGGTCAATATTTCTATATATATAATTAACTGAGATTTTACGCACACAAGATTCGCCTTAAAACGAATGCAATTTTTCAACTTATTTCTTTTTCTCTTTTTCTAGCAAATGATGACAGTTTTAAAATAATTTTTTTTTGGTAATTTGGCTTTTGCTGTAAACTGAGAAAATTAAGGAAAAAAAGCAAATATTTTTTTTCTTCTTTGCTTTCATTGAAATGGCTGCTGCCGCCGTCGCAAGCAAATATTGACTTTCGATTTAAAGCACATTTTAGGAAATAATGTATGGAATATATTTAGAGAGAAATAAATGGGAAATTTTTAAAGGAGATTGAAAAAAAGATGATTCTGTAGACAAAAAAAAAGAAAAAAAAATGTAAAAAAAACTCTTTATCAAGCGAACAGCTACCTTGTTTTTATTCCCATAAGGAATCTATTAAATTTCTAATTTCCAAGTCAGAAGAAAATAACGCATCGAAGATTCTATAAAATGTATGCATATTGGCTTTAGCTATATTTCTATACCTGCCTAGTTATGTTACTATACTAGGTATGTGTGTAGTTGTACAGAAAATATGCACCCATGAAAATGATAAAAAATATTTTAATTAATGTAACTCCCAACTCTGGCTATAGATTTTCTGCTCCTGGCCATCTATGGGCAAATTCCGATTTCATGCTTACATACCAGGTAGATTAGTGCAGATAAAGGAACTTTGTTTTTAATCACCCTTTTCAACGTCCGCACTTTATATTGGGAATAATTTAGGTGGTTCGCAGATTTTCATTTAGATTTACAACACATCCATGCAGCCGAGAGGTGTCTGGTAAGAGAGAGCTAATAGTTCAGTAACTACGCAGAAGCGATCTCTCACTTGCGATATTTATTATATACTTTAATAACGGACCTTGGCAACCATTTATGTTTCATTCAAGTTCGAATCGGTTGACTACGAATATAGCCATTTCCCTTCTGGTTCCTATCAGTGTTTACAATCATTCTCCTAAATAAATTATCTTAGTGGCTGTATCACAAGACCTGCGATAATTTAAAACTGTTTGTAGAGTCGATCAACACGAGCGTCATACGACCAAATTACTGTAACTTTCTCAAAACTCGTCTAAGTAAACGAGATTAATCTTCAATTTCGGTATTCGCTATCGTTTGGTATATGTTAAAATTCGACTAAATCAGTCAACAGTGTTTAACTGAGCTAGCCATTAAGTTAGCCCAGCAATAGAGTACACATACTACTGTCTACAGAGTACCTATATTCCTACAGAGTACCTGTGCTGTTATTCATTGTACGCTTCACCAGTTGTAGTACAAGACTACATTCAGTTCGTGCAGACGTATACAAAAGTACTTGAGATAGACCCACCTTTTATTATACCGATCGATTCAGCAAGTGATTCTGAAGCAACTCAGAAGTAATCGATTCAATAAGTGATTTTGAATCGATTCGAAAGTGTTGTCTAAGAAATTGATTCTTAAGCTTCGATCTAAGCTTGTCCGTTCATCTATCAGTTTTTTTGTTTGTGCGAACTTTTCCTGCTGCCGTCAGTTTAAGTTTAATATTCTACAAGTCAGGAGATAAGAGTTCTGACTGTTAACACGGAGTTAATGGCTTCAAGTCTTAACTGTAGTAGAGTTTAAATTGTTCGTAGCTATAGTGAGTCCCAAGCCTATAAAGGCGTAACACTTACCAAACACGATCACCGATCTCACCATAATCGTATTACACGTCCTATTGGGGGAAAATCCTTGGACTAATTGATCATGATAAAAAAAAAGTATATAATTAATTCTATGGCTCTGCTAGACTGTTAAACAAATTAACTGAAAGCACATAGCCGCTCTTGTAGGTTCAATAAAATCGCCATTTGCAACAATGCAAGAACATGTTCTTTTTTATTAAGTTAGAACCTTACACTTGGCTTCAAATTGTAACCTTAACCTTATATTCTTCTTTGTTAAAATCATCCTGTCAGATAGAAAAACTATTTAAATTGGCTTAAATTGGTAGAAATATTTCCTAAGATTGTCTAAAACTTCTAAGTGTAAGACGTCTATTTATTATGGAGTTGTTTTGCAATATTTACATAATATATACCTAAGGCGGTAAGACATCAAAGATTTTCTATAGATGTGTGCGGTTATAACTCTTTTATTTGTGCTTTTCTTTTTTCTATGAACGTTCCATATATATTCTTCTTTAATTAAGAACATATAATGTTTTACTTACCCCATACAGTGGTATCTATTTAATAAAAGTTAATTTCAACATGAAAACTTTTTGTATATAAACAAAGATGAAATGCAATGAGTTTTGCGTTTATCATAAACTCAAGATCCTTGAGTAAATATATATTGAATATAATTCAAAATGGAAAGATGGACAGACGTACTCTCATTATATTCAATATTATGTATATACTGGCATTGTGCCTCAGATGCAATACAAAACTTTATATATTTATATATATTTTCTTTTGAGGTAATGAGTATACAAACTATTATGGCATAAAGGAGAAGCAAAAAAGGAGAAAAAAAATACAAAAAAAAAAAAAAAAAAAAAAAAAAGAAATATTCCGAAGTAGTACAAATCATACCACAAACAGTTGNTGGCATAAAGGAGAAGCAAAAAAGGAGAAAAAAAAAAAAAAAAAAAAAAAAAAAAAATAAAGAAGAAATATTCCGAAGTAGTACAAATCATACCACAAACAGTTGAGGGAAGTATCATATCATGTTGAAAGTTTTTTGTTCCCTTTCTTTTCATTTCTTTTTTCTGGTTTTTCTTCTTTTTATTATTGTTTCAATTCTACTCTATTTCGATACACAATTTACAACAACTCATATATATATAAATTTTAAATACATGAACATATTCTTATGGTATTGTATCGCATACGGTTATAGTTTCTAAAATACAAGCCCGCCTTCACTCTCATAAACTCTTTCATCTATTTTGTGATTTTATCTTGATTTAATATTCATGTCTTTTGTTCTTATTATTATTCTTGTTATTGTTGTTTTTTGTTTTTGTAATTCCTTTGCTATTTTACAATAGATGAAGTTTATGCTTGTTTATCGATTCAATTCAAGAAAATCTATAGAGTTATCTAAGCGCATACATATATACATGATATGCATAAATTTTATGCATATAACATGAATATATGATGTCCTTAGCAAAAGCATTTTACAACAAATACTTCAACTTTTCTGTTTTCTGATATTTTTGGCTTGTTATCAAAAGTTGAACAAGTTTTCACTTTATATATACATACATACATAGATAGAATACAAACATATATAAATATATATATATATAAATATATATATATGTATATATATATATATGTATGTGTATATATGTGCAAGCTTATGTGCAGATTTAGCTGAGTGCGTGCTTGTATTCATTTGAGTTTCTACTCTAATGTCATTATCATGTATTTTAACAAATAACAAAAATCTCTTGTTTCTCAGTTTACGTGTATGCATTAGAGACTTTGTGTGCGTGCATGCGTGCTTATTTGTGTTTAATCTTTGAAAAATATGTCAACAACATATAAAAGTTTTTAATAGTTCGAATTGAAAATTAAAAGACAGTGGCAGATATATTAATAAGTGCATACTTATACAAATGCGTTTGTGCGTGTGTTTATGTGTGTACCCTTGCGAGTATATATGAAAATATAACTGTTTATAATGACATTATATAAAAATATCACATTTTAATGTTTGCATTTATACACAAATGAGTTTCTCTCCCTCCCCCACACTCTCACCCCCTCACTTTACCATTCTATCTCCATTATTGCAAACTTAATGTCAATAATGTTTGAATTGAATATCAAATTAATGTCATGAATTTCGTTAAAATACTAGCTTATCCTGTGTAGTAAATTATCCTGATGTATATCCTGATGTAATCATGCTAACTGTAAAATGCAAATTTGAGCAGAATTAGTTAGAACCTTATTCACGACAAGGGGGAAGGGCACCCCATGCCCCTGAATATATTTGATTCTTTTTCTCTGACGCACAGGGCACTTCGCGGTTGAGGATTGAAAGGGTCTCGTAGCAGATTTTCTTTCTCTGACCAAGCGACTCAGGGAGTGTCCCTATACGTGCGGGGACGTTGGTGATCAGGAAGAGTTATCAAAAGAGCGGGGTGAAGAAAGGGAGTAGTGTTTGTGAACGTTCGGCATGCAAATGGAGACGTCAGGTGCGGCAGGAAAGATCTCTGCTGGTAGGTTGTTCCATAGGCAGGGCAGTTAAAAAACGACGAGTCGCGGTAATGTGTGATGTGGTATACAGGTAACTTTCAAGACGAGTGGGTGAGGATGCTAACAGAGATGTGCAGTCCGTATCACGAAGCCGTATAAGCCTTACAACGAAAAGAATAACGTCCCTGTCTACCGCGAAATAGCGAAGACATTGCTTCCGGCCTGAGAAGCCGAGCAGATAAGAACCAAGTCACTGCAACTCACCCGACAGAGGCAGCACACTTATCGATTGAGCACGCATAATCTATTAGACTGCGGCCCACACTTCCCTATTTTTTTTCTTTCCTTTTTTGTTTCTGACTATGTCAGCATGTGACACGAATAGGGAACATCCCCTTAGTGATTGGATATATTGAAACGGAAAAGAAATTTTATTCTCTTAGATGGCGAATAATTTCTCTTGTGGGAGGCAGCAAAGAACGACACTTTCATTCTTTATGTGTCATTTTAAAAGTCGTAATAATTACTATCACAGAAGAGGGCACTTTGACTTTCGAAGAAGTGTTTTCCAACTTACCATAGAAAAGCTGCCCTAATAACTGTATGTGACGTTAAGAAAAAAAGTCAGTTAAAGGATAAGTAAATAGTGTTCGTCTAGTAGGACGAAAGCAGAGATCATTTCTTTGATTTCTAAGCCGAATACTCCCATATAGGACGGATTGTTCTAATAAGTTTGCGGAACTAATTTTGAAAGTCCGTTATATAATCCATACCAACAACTCATCAAATTGATAAGTGAATAACGTTCGACTAATAAAGGAAATAAGTATTTTTAATTTTTGAGAATTTCTATTTAAGGGCTTAAAGAAAAGACATGGTAGTACAAATATATTCAGATTTTGCAAAATATATTTTTTCTTGCCTGAAACAATGCACGACCATGATTGTGCAAAGGATAAGTGTTTAGTGTTTCGCTAAAAAAGATTATATGGAGAATGCGTTAAGGGTCGGTTGATGAAAAGTACCCGGAATTCTTATCCATCCTTCATCTGTTTCTTGTTTTACATTCTTCTTTCATCATAAAATTTATTGAACGTTGTGGATCCACGAAGTCAATCGAAAGATGTTAATGAACACAGAAGGCCATCGAAATTCTTATGGCCTCTCGGCTAAGACTGATCAAACCAATAAGTTTACTTAGTTCAAAGAAGGCTTTAAGCCCCGTTGAGTTCTTGGAGTGCAAGTTATATAAGCCCTTCGAAGCATGTTGTTCGGTTGTAAGGCAGAAAAAAGCGTTGAAATAAATTACTTATGTAAATGTAATGTAAACACAGGACTCTCCATCATCTTCTCATTTATAAAGAAGAGAGGTCGTCCCTATATCCTTTATTCCTCTTACTGTTTCATGAAGACTCGCAATCAGTTGACAATTAAACAAGTTGCGACTCCCAACATACGGTGAGGAAAATGTCCGACCATCTGAGCGAAGATTAAATATTCAGGCCGTCTATCCTTCCTTACTTTAGTAGAATCTTTACGATATGAGATAAGTTATCAAAAATTACTGTACTGAGAATTTTAAGAAGTCTTTACAAATTGCCATCGGTTTTATAACCTCATTTATATAATTGTGTTTATCTGTACTTGGGACGCTATCGTCATATGAAAAGGTTAAATAATTGCAAATTTATTGTTGCACGATATTATTACACTATTATCATCGTGTATGCAGAATACAACTCTAATTATGCTCATTAATGCCTAATTTGCGTAAATGTCAATTAATTTCAAAATATCCTTTTGTTTAGGAAACCAATGAATAGGGGAAACGAGAGTTTCATAATTTAATATTTTATATACAAGTGTATATAGATATAATGATGTGGTACTTAAATGTCATAGAAAATTGATATTAACCATAACCGCAATGAATGCATAAATTAAAAAGTTATAATTGCCTATCTAAGCTTAAGATTTGGAAGCAAAAATTTAGTTTAGATGAGTTTGAGTGAATGAATGAGTGAATGAAAAGGTTATGTATAAATTTTAAACAAAAGGTTTGCGTATCGATAATTTTCAATTACGAACAGTACAATGTAAACGGCAGAGAACTTCAATTAAATGGAATTATAATTCGATGATAGTTTTATTCGACACAAGTTCAGTCGTTCTGAAATATGAAAAAGATTTCCTTAAAAGAGGAATGTTGCAGTGTTGTTTAAAAGCAAAAGGACAGACAAGAGATACGAGAACTTACAAATTATTTGGAGAATTGCAAGTAAGGCACAAAGCCATCAAAACAGATCTAAGAGATATTGACATGTATTACTTCTATCAAAAAGAAATCTTTGCCATGATAAAATTCTTTCGTTTATCAACTTGTTTCCTTTACCTAATTCGAAATTCAGAAACATTTTTTATATTTCAAAAAATTGCACGAAGAAATTATAATATTTCTTTTTTATCGCATTATAAATACACAATGTATAAGAAAGTAAAAATGCATTTAAAAAAACTGACTGACATCACTTTCGTTACACATTCAAGTTTTAAAAAGTGACTTAGATGGAGAAGGAGAGAGAGAGAGAGCATAAGTTATACAAAGTTTTTATATTATAACTTCATGCAACTAAATGGGAAAAAAACTTTTCTTTTTTTTTCTTTATTCCACTTTTATCTCTTAGATACTATTTTAAGGTTTATTCAGTTGCTATAGTTAAAAAAAAGAAAAAAAAAACGAAAAAAAAAACAATCATTCCCCTAAGAAATTGTACTGATTGCTTGACTAACCCTTAGGCTTCTAATTTTCTATCTAAATGTTGCTATAAATTTTCTCATATATACGAAAGAAATTTATGTGCCACGATGCGATAATAACCGACTTTCTAATGTCACTGTCAAGCAGATTAAGTGTGAGTGAATTTTGTCATTCAATAGTGTCATAATCAAAGGGGAACAATATGATCCAATATAAATAACTGCTTAAGAGAGATAAGCGATAATGTTTAAGCAGTGATGCACAGCCGTATTCGAAAGAGTTACAGTGGTAAGTAAACTAGTTTGAAACTAGTGGACAAGTAGAAAAAATTAGTTTTTATTGACCGATTGGTTTTATCAAGAAGTTTATCCTACCACGTGATGATGATGCTCTTAGCGACTGTCGTATAAGTTCCTCTATTGCTGTTTTGTGACTTTTCTATCGGCATAGCTCATTGTCAACGCTATCACATAGCTCACAGTTAATGCTATCACTTGCATTACTGATTCATCATTTTTCCTAATATCTGTGTTTCCGTTTTTTCTATATTTTCTTTTCATTTTTCCTATTCTTCTGGGCTTCAGTGGCAGATATAATCTGCGTCGTAGGTATGGATAGACCATGGGTCTGTTACTTACCTCATTTTCTATTTTGTTAAAGGCACACATCTACTTGGCAGTGAATATTTGCTATCCCATTCTCTTTTCCCCGCTTCTTTCTGAACATCAAGATGCCTGTAAGGAATGGCCCCTGAGTGAGCCGTCGTATAAAAGAAAATTTAAAGAATTTCACCGAATGTCTGAGCGAAAATATCCTATCAGCTACCTTAGTGTAAGTTTTTCTTCTTTGCCTACTCTGGCTAAGGCTTTCTTCACCCACTATGGCATCCGTTTTACAGCTATTCGCCTGTCTATCTCGCCTTCGGTGCTATCAACTATTCTTTCTTTTTTCGGAAAGTGGGCCTTTCTGTTTGTTACGCCTACGTTTAGGGTTTTTCCACTCTCCGGACTTGCTTCTAGGACTTGCGCTAGAGTGCTAAAGTGTAACTTCTGCTATGTGCCCCAATATTGACTTTGCCAATCGTATAAAGAAATTTAAACGGAAGGCATACTGTACCACTTGCTCTACCAGAATTCTTATCGCCTGTTTTCGCGCTAGTTTTTTTTTAGCTATGGTCAGCACTATGGGCCCATCGCCCATTCTGTCATTCTGCTTTCGACTGCGGAGTTACTTGTTCCAAAGTTCGCCGTATTGTCTGCCTTAGTCCCCATAGTGATTTTTATTCTGTCGGTCCACCTGATCCATCGTGGAATCTAACATCCATTTTATTACTTGGTTTACCTTCCATTCTTATTTCAATTCAACCGCTTGTTCATCAATCTATTCTCCAGTCTTTCCTATTGGTTGCTCTATGCTTTATCTTAGCATTTGTTCTATTATCTTTTTCATTGCCTGTCTTGCGGTCTTTCTCACCTTTGCACGCGCTAACATCTGCCCCAAAGAGAATCTGATCGTCTTTCATAAGGTTCGCTCTAACATGTGATCTAATGTCTCGAGCTAAGGCTTGTTCTTTCAGCTAACGCACCTGTCAATTTTTTCTTTCGACTTTTTACCCTCCTGTTAAAAGCTGTCAAATAGTTCTCTTTAAATATTGTCTAAGTACAAGTAATTTAATTTAAAGCTTGTCTAATGCCAAGCTGACAAGCTAAGAAAAGTAACTATTAACCTGTTTTTACTCCACGAACATAATGATATTTATATGAACAATCATTGTTCTGTTAGTTGTTGTAAAGATGTACTTCTCTATGAACTTTCCATGAAGATTAAATTATTGTTATAATAAATAGCAAGAACAACTCATATATGTAGAAATTTTGTATCAAGTTTAAAACGATTTGAATGAAACTTTTCGAGAATCTGATAATGAATGCATGCATGAAATTTCATCAATATTATCAGACATTTTGTCTTCAAGCAATTTACGTGAAATGCAACACATATAAAATAACGCAAAATCATACAATAGTTTAGTCAAATACGAATGTTGTCTATCATCAACTTCTATGGGCGATAGGGTATCATGGCGTTAGGGCGCAGTTAACGATACTAACTTTGTCATTTTTATGCGTTACTGACATTATTTTCTTATCGGAAAAGTTTACACATTCATCGGATTGGGTGAGGATATAATGAAAATTTTGCGCATTCAGCAAAATAACTGACAGTTGTCAGTTGTCAATCATTAAGCCAACATACAGTACAACTATTCGAACACGTGGAAAGAAATTCATTAATTAGTACAAAAATAACCATTAAGTGCTGATAGTCTCTATTATATATAAAACTTTTTTTCCTTTCACATTTTTCTTCTTCTCTTTCGCAATTATCTTTATAGTGGCCTCAAGGGATGCTTTTGCTAGCAGTAGTAGTAGCAGCAGTGGCAGTGGCAATAGTGGGAGTAGTAATACTGGCAGTGGCAGCAGCAGCAGCAGTAGTAGTGGTAGCGGTAGCAGCAGTGGGAGTTCTTCATCGTCATCATCATCATCGTCATCATCATCATCGTCGTCGTCGTCGTCGTCATCATCGACACAAATTAAACTGCCTGTATTGGTATTTGTTCATGGAGAATCTTATGAATGGAATAGTGGTAATCCTTACGATGGTTCTGTCCTGGCCAGTTTTGGTCAATTGTTGGTGATAACTATCAATTATCGTTTGGGTTTATTAGGTAAGTGTTTATTAGATGAGTAAGTATGTGAAATATGGCATCTATGGTTGCTTGAAGTAATAAGTAAATATAAATTATATTGTGGTTTCTACAATACATGCATATATATATATATATATATATATATATATGTACATATATAAATAGGCTTATGCATACATACATATACATACTTACATACATATTTTAAATCAATTCAATTATCGAAAAATTTATAAATTTACATTAAATTGAATATAATTCAATTTTCTCTTTCCCCTCTTTAATGCACTTTGTTCATCTTTGTTCATCCCTCCCTCTATGATAACCACAAAATTTCCGTAAATTTATTATAATATTTTTGTATTTTTTATTTTTGCATTCCACTGAATTTTCAATTATATATTATTTAATATTGTTGTTAATCTCGAGAATATTAAATATTCAAATAAACCAATGATTAGAAACTAGCTTAACGGGATTAGAAAGACAGAAAACATGTGTATGCATGCATGATTATAATTATTTTATCCATGAACGATTATAAAAAGAAAAAAGTGTTTATTTTGTTTTTTTTTTATTTTCATTTTAAACCATACACATGCAAAAGATTATTATTTAACGAAATCATGTGGAAATTTATTGATAATTCATATTTTGCTATATATATATATGTGTATTCTCTGTAAATATTTGGATTACAGATTTTAAGAAATGAAAATTTTTCTAAGCAGATAAGGAAAAGATTATGTTTTTTTGCTTAATTTTCTTTCAATTCAATTATAATTAAGCATTAAACTAGGCCAAGAAAATTATTTTGAAATTGTTCCTTAAGATAGGCCATAATTTTTAAAAATTTTTATTGATATAAGAGGATAATCAAAACAATTACTTATTATTATTTATTTTAATTTTTATTATTGGATTTATTTTTTCTTATTATTTTTATTTTTAATCTTTTTTCTCAAGGTTTCCTGAATGCTAATACAGATCGTTATTCGAAATTGCCAGCAAATTATGGTCTAATGGATATTATAGCTGCCTTGCATTGGCTTAAAGAGAATATAGCCGCCTTCGGCGGTGATCCTCAAAGTATAACATTAGCCGGTCATGGTACCGGTGCTGCATGTGTTCATTTTCTTATCTCCTCAATGGCGGTACCAGAAGGTAAAAGTTCTACCCTTTTTTAACATATCATTTGTATCATGTTTGTTCTTAATTTTGTTTATTTTAAAGGGTTGCTTTTCAATCGTGCAATCTTAATGTCGGGTTCGGGTCTGGCGCCTTGGTCATTGGTTAGTAATCCAGCGAAATATGCTGCCATTGTGGCTCATCATGTTCAATGTGCTCCTGATTTGCCCCACGCTCATTTTATGAAATGTTTACGTGAAAAACCACTGGAACAATTGTTAAGTGTACCGATACGTCAACCGGAATTTGGTTTTGCTTTTGGTCCCAGTATAGATGGTGTTGTTATTGATGGCGGCGATTATGTACCACCACCGCCAGGTAGTATGCATGCCTATTCAAAAGCAGCAGCAATGGGTGCAAATGGTTTGGGCGGTGAAGCAGGTATCGCAGCAATCGGTGGTTGGGGTACACCCGGGCAATTGGAAAATAAAGGTAAATTAAAAGTGTAGAATTTTAAACGAAATAAAGGTAGAGTGAAAGTAAATTGAATTAAATTATGGCTAAACAATTCAGCTATTAGGCCAAGTTTTTAATAGCCATTCACTGAAGCAAATTAACAAAAAAAAAAAAAAAGAAGCTTTTGCTTCTAATGCATTGAAGAATACATTACCAGTTAAGCATATAAATGCTTTAAGAATTTCAGCTTAAGTAGATTAGTGCCTTCTAGGCTGCAAGTCATCAGTAAAAATGGCTCAAAAAAAGCTTTTTTTCAGTTTATCTAAAGCCATTTCCGGAGTTTAGGTTTATGTACACTAATCCGCTTGCGGGATGAAATTATTAGATCCGTGCGGATATATGTAACAAGCAGTAGGACCTTATAATTCATTATGACAATCGGATCAAATTCAGTCTTGAAATCAATTTAAGCCTATCCGTCTGTTTGCCTTTTCGATGTCTGTTCAGGCAAGTTTCTGATTAATACAATGACAGAAAGAGACATTCCGATGAAATTTGATACTCAAATATGTTTTGGTCTAAAGACGAACTTCATTCAAATGGAATTGGATCATATAACGTCGGATATTGGAAAAGTTATTGTATGAAAATGATTTTCAATTTTCAAATATATGTCGACTAAAATCGACGAAATATAATACATGTAGAGAAGTGGAAAGAGTTGGAGGATGAAATTATATTTTGAAATTTTTTAGGCCAAATTACAAGAATAGTCTATTTTTCGAATTCCATGAATTACAACAAATACCATTAGGTGCATAAGTTTGCTTCCGCCGCATCTGCTTCGATAGTCGAGGCTTTATTGAAAAAAATTAGTTATATATTTGCTGCTCAAAATATTGTCCATCACTGGCCAATAGTTTTTTCTATCTTTCGAGCAACTTACGAGTTCTCTATCGCAAAAGCTGCTCATCTTTTTTGAATTCTTCATCAGAACGAAAGTGCCGATCAGTTAGGCAGTGTGTGATGGATCAGAACAAGTGACGGCCAGAGCAAGGAGTGCCTGTGGAATGCGACGGATGACATAAGTTTTTCTTCTTCGTAGTTTCCGAAGTAAGTTTTTGCCGATTTAGCGTTGTGGGCTCGAGCACAGTCACCTTGCAAACTAACCTTATCGTTTTCCTCAATGAATTGCGGCCGTTTGCTGCCCATGCTTTCCTCAGATGCGTTGATTGCTTTCGATACAGATTGCCTGCGAGTGCTGCAGATGGGTTTACCAGATCGTAATACGCTACGCCGAGTTACAGCGCATGATCTATAAGCTGTAGATTGAGCAGTTGCATTAAAGTTTGGCCGGGAAGTCTCCGTCATTTTCTGAGTTGGAGTGAACGTAATGCAGTCATTCTTCCTCCTCAGTTGAAATACAATGCACACATCCCTTCCTTCTTTGCGTTTCAAGCAACGACTTAGAAGTCAAACAAATGCCATTCAATATCTCTTGGTTTCAAGTGGTATGGAACTCAATTTTGTTGTTTCTGAACCATTGCAATGGCTTTCAGAAATTCTGAAACGACTAGCTGAATCATTCTCAATGAGCTTGACAAATTTGATTGCGTTCGAACTGCTCACTCCCCCCCCCACCCCCTCCCCCCTCCCTCCCCTTCGCCCTCGCCCCCCTACGCCGGTCTGCGATCGACATTTTTGAAGTTTTGAAAACACTAATGATACCTACTTTCACGAATAGCGGTCTTGCTATAAGTATGTAAAAGCCTTTGATGAGCCTCTGCCGGAGAGTCCTTTATATTGATGTTGAAAATAAGAACTCCCTGCAAGAGACTACAAGCAGACATGGTAAGCTGACATTTTCAACTAGGAATAATTTTACATTGCAACCACTAATCGACTAATGTCTCTATGGAGTTATCTTGACAACTCTGCTAAGTTTGTTGTTTGATGTATACATCTGTTTATTTCCACCACAACAAACCGCCCAAGCAATCTATTGTAAAACGACGGAAGCAAAGTTGTTCGCCTATTAATTTTTGATTTCATTTAGTTTATGCCGTAGATGTATTATAACGCATTGTAATAGGCGAAGTAATGTAGGGCATGTAATGTAGCGTATTTACGACTATAACTATGCTTTAAGCAATCACTTTTGACTATTATACTTAAGTTGTCGCCAACACTCGCGTCGATAGGCTAAAAATTTTATTTTTAAATTACTCCTTGATATAGGCTACAATTTTTTTAATAACATACTTTAAAGGTACATTTCCTTGAATTTTTTCGCAGTTCTTTCTTTAGCCAACGTACACACTTCCAAGCGCTCTCTTTTCAAGTTCCTTCGCAAAATCAATTAAAAATATTACAATTGTAAAACTGTATTAATGGATAGCAATACGTAAAGCTTGTTCAGAACTCATTTTATATTCGGATGGACAGAAAACCTTTACATAAAGTGATTATCACTTCTTTTTAGTTTTCTTTCTTTTCTAAAATTTTAAAGGGATTTTATTTTCTACTTTTGTTTGTAAAATTCTCATAACCAATACTTCAATAGCCTTAGATCTGTCAAACAAAGAGAAGTGAAGAACTTACCTAAGAAAAAAATGTTGTAAAAACAATGTTTTAAAGATATATAAATTTTTTTTAATATTTCTTTTAAAATTTCTCTCGTTTCATTGCTACTACAAATTAACTAAAATGTCATTAGTTTTAATGAGAAAAAGTGCCATTAATAAATTATCCAGGTGTGTATAAATATAATTGTAATTTTAAATTAATTTTCTCTCTCTTCTTTTACTTTAATCTAAATCATTATAAGGCATTTTCTTACACTTAAGTAAATTTTTTTTTTTTTTTTTTTTTTTTTTATTATATATTTTCATCTACCGAAGGCATACTTTATTATGATCACTTTTTTGTCCGCAAATACGATTTACTTTCTAACTTGCTTTTAATTATTTTTTTTTTTTTTTTTTTTTTTTTTTAGGCACCATTTTCGAGTTCTTCGAAGGAGGCTCAGTTTCCTTTACCTTTTATATTTACACTTGAAGTTTAATTAAAATAAATTAACAGCCGAGTTCAAGTAAATATTACGAATAACGATTAAGAAAAAGTATTTAAAGAAAAGTATAGAAGAAATTTTTGATGTCTGTAATTATTCTTCAGCTTGAAGTTAACATTAAACTTTAGATGTTATTTAGATATTAGCCAAGGACTCTAAAAGGATTAGAAAGTTCGCACTTATACCTAATAGGTGCTTGAAGGTATTTTGACCAGCGACATCTATTGATAAAA
>KK502487.1:56199-75700 GCA_000688735.1 Glossina austeni | reverse complement strand
ATATATATATATATATATATATATATATATATATATATATATATATATATATATATACACACTATATATATATATATATATATGCCCGCGTTGCTATTTTGTACGTTGTTGCAAACGTTTATTGGACACACACATGCACATGTGCAGTTAATATCTAAACTTTATGTACTATCGGTAAATGGCGTCATTTAATCGTAAATCTAAACATGGTAAAGGCACGTAAACACGTTTCTATAATTTCTAATGTCTGCATGTACGTTAGATATTTACATACATTGTATTTGCTATTTTATATACACTTGATTTTATGTGTGCTCATATATATATATATATATATATATATTATATATTGCAACGTATAGAGGAAATTTTATTTGAAAATTTTTTCTAATGCAAAGGAAACGAAACATTTCCCAACAAACTTTTCATAGGATAAAAACTATTGTCGTAATTTTGGCAACCTTTTTAACAAAAACATTGTTCAAGAAAATTGAAGAAAAGTCTATTGAAAGATGATCCAAACCATGTACCATTTGATATATGTAAGGGATTCCCCATAAAAAAAAATCGATTGCCCATATTATTTTTAACAGATCAGACAACCTTTTGGTATCTCTAATGCTTATCATAACTTTTAATAAAATATTTCGGGCTGGTAACAATGCTCACTAATCCGTATTAATTCGCACTTCATCAACGCTGTTGACTTTCCCTTTTAATAAAACAGTAATTTAATCTGACTTTTATTAACTAATTGTGCTCTGAATTTTTCTTATGCCTTCTAATCGTCTAATTGATGCTTCAATTACCAAATACTCTTTTACAAATAACTTCAGAATGATCGGTACATAACCGATTACCGTTTTACCTTTGTCTCCTAATAATAGGAGATCTGTATCATTAATCCTTCAAGGCATCACCACATATTGGTTCCATAATTCATCAATCGTGAAGAATCAAAAAATAACGAAAACTCGTAACTCTACCGCATATATTGGTCTTATGATTAACTGGCCTAATCCATTATAAACCTTAAAATCTTAAGGTTCACTTATGTGCTTTCAATTTGCTTCCATATATCAAGCTTTGACAAAGGCTTGCTTTCGTTACGAGCACGTTCATGTCCCGAAAGCTTGAGGATTGAAACCATCTCAAAGAAAGGCCCAAAAACAATATCAAAATATTTTCATTAATAATCGAGATTGTGTCTTAGGTGCCTATCAATAAGCAGTGATTGAGATAAAAAGGTTTAAATTGAAGATCCTTAATATTTTCCCTTCAAAGAGAAGATTAGAAAAAGATTGAAATGTAAGCCGAAATACTGCTAAGCTAACTGCAGTGACTATGTTTAAAAAAACCTCTACTTAGGTTTTTACATACATTTGCTCCAATTTTTTAGCTTCATTATAATCATATTTTGCTTAGCGCTATTGCACGGTTTGTTGGGAGATGCATATTAAGAGAAATATGAGCAAAAGAAGAAAATTATTATACGAGATATTTGATTAGAGTCATTTGAAGAATACCAATAAATACGTGTTTACAATTAATTGGCTGTAAAATTGTTGACGTTGATGTCTTTAAAATTATTATCAATTAGAATTTTTTTTTTTTTTTAATAATTAACTATTAGGTTAATTAAGGGGTCCTCACATCATCTAAGCCAAATTGATCACGCAAACGTAATTGTCGCAAATAACTGAAATTAAAATAAAGTTTAAAGGATTTTCTCATTTTTATACTCATCACCGAAGGGTTGGGGGGGAAAAAGGGGATTGGGCTGGAAAAGATGCGAGGTGCAGTAAAATTTTCAAGCCAAGCTGAAAATTACATTCTTTCGTTGATTTTGCCTCATATGGATGGGAGTTTTTCATGAAGCAAAATCACTTTTGGATTTTTTTTGCGCCTTTGTGGTCTTTTCTTCTCTAGCATTTCGTTTAAATTGTTTACTTGGTCTTGATAACATACGGATGAAATGGTTTTGTCAGACTTTAAAAGTCCGTAATAAATGATTTCATTCCAATCCTACGAAAGACGCAGAAGCACTTTGTGGCCTGAATGCTCGGCTTTGCCCGACGAGTGGGTGGTTGTACCTGGGTCAAGCCATGCTTTTCTTCGTTTGTGATTCTCGTAGAGGATTCATTCTTCATCGCCCTTAACACTTTGATAATGATAATTACACTTTTCACAGCGGCTTAATAAATTTATTTACATCTCAAATCTTCGATTTTTGTTCTCTTTTCCTCCCTTCTGCATCTTTGCCATTTTGTGCAATTGAGCTGAAATTGCTTCTTCCTGAGTTATTTCTAATCATTCAACAAGATTTTCATTTAGTAGACTTCCATTTTCTTCATCGAATACCTTCCGGGAAGCTCCAAAAGGTTCATCGTCTTTAACGCTAAAATTTTTTGAATGCAATCTCGCAAACTACTTTGGAACTCTTCTAGTACTTACTGTGCTATCACCGGTCATTTACGTTTTCCTCATTACTCACATTCGTTTTCATTTTGGTTAAAGAAGACTTCATAGACCCTACAAAGTACATATGTTCTTGACCAGCATCAAATTTGATGTCGATTTAAGCATATCAGTCCGTCCGTCGTTCTGTCTGTGTAAGATCTGTGATAAACATTTTGCTCGTGGCAAAAGGGAAGCTATCTACTTGCGGCAGAGACTTGAGGGGTTTACACGCAGGTTGGTGCTGAAACTGTTCCAAATCGGTCACAGCATACGCACATACGCAGTACGACATAGCCTGAGACCCATATGCCTTGAAAATATAAAATGTTTGGTTTTTCACCCGTTACTTATTAACCGCAACGATAAAAACTTGCGTTTATATCCTATGGGCGAACTTGCAGCATCTGTATAAAAATGGAAAAAATCCACCGCGCCTATTATATATATATATATATATATATATATATATATTATAGAATATTAAACTGTCATTCCTTTATCAAAATGTTTTTAGCACCTAGAAAGAAGTTTCAAGGATCCTATAAAAACTTCATAATATTGATTAGTATCAAATCTAAATCATTGTAAACATGTTTGTCAGTCCATCCGTCCATCTGTCTGTTAATTGTTGTGGTAAACTTACTTATGGAGATATCTGCTTTAGATACACTTTTATTCTACAAGAATAAAAAAAATCATCCACTCTTACGGCAGATATGTTCCTTTCGTTTAAAGTGAGTACTTGTTATAAATTTGACCTTACGGCACCCGATTAAGTTTGCGTGACCGGCGCCATCCAGAGAGTTAGACATTCCCTATAAAGTAGGGTCCTGAAGAGCATTGGAGAAATATACTTATACCGTAAGGCTCAATTACCCCCCTCTCGAGAATGTCTATCATTATCTCTTTAATTATTCGCTTTAGGAATGATGAAAATCGCGTCCTTCACGGTACCCTCCAAAGGACTATATCCAGCAGTCAGAACTCACACATTGGTTAACTGCTTCGTTCAAAGTTTGACTGGTCACACCAGCTTCCCCCGCGATTTCCACATGGTATGTCAATATGTAAGCTTCCTCCCGAAGGATCTTGGCTAGCACCAATCTGCAGTTCAATCAATGTTTTCACCTCTACACACAGATACTCGTGACATTGTCACCGGGCTTCTGACCGCCGTAGAGCTTAAATTTAGTCTATAAAGCCCTCAGCCTTACTTTCCGCGGCATAGTCACTCAGGTCTTCGGACCAACCGCACAATCCCGGCTAGCCAATGCCGGACTAGGCTTCTTCAAGATATATTTGCGTCGGGTACTGCCATGCTCTCTACTATTACTATATCAACCATTAACAACCCAACAACGTATTTCCTCCATAGAAATAGTGTACGAGAAAAGAAGTGTTCATAGCAAGCTTCTTCCAGTGTACCCCTAAGCTATTTATCAGAAAGCAAGTTAAAGATATTCCAAGCCTTAAACTCTTCTTCGCCGGCAAAGACTGTTACCAGGGTTCACCAAGAGGGGGTGAGAGTTTGCGTCCGTCCATGCACCTATTAAATATAGTTTATCCCCGAAAACCCCCCACGCCCCACGGCAATGTTATAAAGTGTGGAAATTTAGTTTTTCTTTTTTTTTTTTTTAAGCATTCATTAAGATAACGGTGATGGGTATGAATAATTCGGTCGCAAGCGAATATAATTTTCTTACTTATTCGTATTTAAATGTTCATTTTTCAATTTTTCACTTTTTTGTTTTTTATTTTTTACTTTTTTTTTTGCTTATTATTGTTAATTACAAATTATAATGAAATAATATTTAATCATTATCGGAAGAAGGAAGGAAATATCTTATCATGCATTTATTTCCTATATAAGATATCATGTAAATTTAAGATAATCATTAGCATAAATTTACATAAATAATTCTTTTATTATCGTTTACTTTTCACTTTTTCTTTTTTTTTGATTTTCCTTCCATTTCTTATTCTTCTTTTTTATTCTTATTATAATAACATAACAGATATGATTTAATGGCTGGCGTAACACGCGCTGAAGCGTTTTTCTCATTTAATTCCGGTGATGTGCAATATGGCATCGAAGCTGATCGACGCTCGAAAATCCTTAAGGCATACGTGCGTAACACATACACGTATCATTTGAATGAAATATTTGCCACAATCGTTAACGAGTATACAGATTGGGAGAGGCCTGTACAACATCCAATTAATATCAGGTAATATATGAAAAATTTTAATGTTTTTTTTTTTTTTTTTTTTTGGGTTGTTGAGTGGAGATTTTAATGTTAATGATAAAAAAACAAAAAAAAAAAAATCAAAAAGAATTGTAAAATTAAAATTATCCCAACGTAATGAAATATTAAAAAGTCAAATGTAAATCTTCATTAAACCTTGTAAGTTGTGTCATTAAGAAATGATTTTCTTGCTTCTTAAGTCAAAATAAATACGAAATATGAGAAATAAGAAAAGAATAAAACTTGCAAAAAACATCATCCTTTCGTACGGAGTAGAGTTTCTGTCTATGATGTTCCACTTCAGCTTTTTCACAGCAGCAACGTTCTTGCCGACATTCGCTTTTACAGGCAACTGTTATGCTCTTGAATATCAAAACCATTTTTATACCCATCAACGAAGGATGAGATGTCTAATGATTGTGTCAAAACATTTGAAACACTTCGAAGGAAGCTTTAGAGATCTAGCAAAGTATAAAAAACCACGATGAACCAGTGTGTCTGTCCATCTGTCCGTGCAATGTATATGGTAAACATGCTCTCCGTCGCATTAATGCAGTAATCGATTTCAAACTTGGTAAAAAGGTTAAAAATTTTTGCACGCAGAATGATATTGCAATTAAAACAAATCGGGCAATGGACAGGACCATAAAACAACGCAAGTTCAGCCCACCTCTGTTTTCAATCATTAAAAAAGAACTTGTTGTTTTGCTTGTTACTACCACATAATTCTATGCACGGAACCTGCACAAAAATAGAAAAAAGTCGAACGACGCCCATACAGAGTTGCACATTTTTTTTACTTCACTAATATTTTCTGCTTAGCACTCATAAGATAACCGCGACAGAATGTTGAAAATTATTCTACACTTTGCTCATGTGATGATATATTACCTGTGTAAAAATATGTTAATTATAAGATATATATAGTGGACCCCACAGCGGGGGGATTTAATTTTGCTTAGCAACATAATCAGTTGAACATGAAAAAAGAGGACTTGGAGATCTCCTACCTATCATTAATGATCTATATACTTCGCACTTCTTTAGCACTCAGCCGTGTTTCTGCCTACTTATATATTTAAGGGTGCTAGCACGTCGTGGCTTTATCTTCAATGGTTCTGCTGCTTACCAACAGATACCATTAAGTATCTCTCTACATCGTGCTTGCTTAGCACTCGGCTGTATTTCCGCCTACCTATACTTCTGTGCATGCTAGCACGCCTTCAATGGTTCCCCTGCCTATTATTAAATATTCAGCACTCAGCTGTGCTTCCTCCTACCTACATATTTAAGTGTTCTAGCGCGGTTTTTCGTCTTCACTATTGCTCGTGCTTATCATTAAGTATCTGTATATGTCGAATTTGTTTAGCATTTCGCTTCTGTTTACCTGTATATTTAAGCGTGCCAGAACGATTCTTCGTCTTCAATAGTGCTCCTGCTTATAACATTAAATGCCTACGTAATAATTGCTGAAGCTGTGCTTCTGCTTAAGTGACTAAGTGAGTTACTCTTAATCTTGCTTTTCAGCGGTTCTTGCGCTAGTCATTGATCATCTGTATATTTCTGATCTGTCCAGCATTACTATTCGTACTCAGCAGTACTTCTGCCTACCTGTGATGGTGTGTGTGTGTGTGTGTGTGTGTGTGCTAGCATTATTTTTTCTCCCCACTACTGCTTCCGCTTTTCTTTAACCACCTATATATGTCAAAATGTCCAACAATACAATTCTTTCTCAGCAGTTCTTCTGCTTACCAAGTTAATGCTATTATTCGTTTCGAGAATATTATCTATGTATCCCTTAATTGTCCAACACCATTATCCCTACACAGCTGCGTCTCTATTAAAAATCTATATGTTATCCAATACTATTGCTCTTACTGAGCAGTAATTCTGCCCATCTGTGATAGGATGTGCGTGTGTGTGTTAGCATTATTCTTTCTCCCCACTGCTTCTTACGCTTATCTTTAACCATCTATATATGTCAACTTTGTTCCACGTTCTCATTCTTACCCAGCAGTTTTTCTGCTTACTTATATAAGTAAGTGAGTAAACGCTTTCATTTCTTTCGAGGATACTTTTAATTGTTCAGCGCTATTACCCTTACAGAGTAAGATCTCTATCCAACCGTTTATTCAAACGAACTGCCACTATTCTTTTCTGACAGTACAGTTCCGTGCTCTTATTAACTATCTAGAGCTTGTCTAACATTGTTAATCCTACTGAGCAGTGCTTTTGCTTATCGGTGTCATTTATTTAGTTGTTTCTATTCGACTAGAAAAAATACCTATCTTTGGTTGACTACCGATTCATCCCCTATGGTGTGTACTATGTTTCTACCCCGTCGCACCTCTAACTGCATTCATCTGACTGCCTATCTTCATTTCACTTGACAGTGCCTCCTGTCTAAAGTTATCCATCCATGCAGTCAATTCGATTGTAAATCAATTCTTAGTAAAGTTTTTTTCTGTATTCATTTAATCATTTAACATATTTGGTTAGCATTTCCTGCCGCTTGATCAGCCCATAGCTATCTGTTTGGTTATGCGACAAAACAAAACTTCTTGTTCCCATTCATTAAGTGAAGTATTGTCTCTTATAAATAAACGTCAACAGGTTAGTAGACTACTTTTGTTTACGGCTAAGTAATGATACGATTTCGGAACATATTTACGGCTTTTTTTTACTAAATATTTCCTATTTATTTGCTTTATATATTTATTTTTTCATTGAAAGATAGCCTATTATTGCTGTGGTTGGCGATGATATTTTCCCTTATGCAGTAGGTGTAAATCAATCTAAATTGGACAATAAGTTCATTCCATTAGCAATAAAATAAATATTTTCGTTACCTGTAAACAATATATGAGTTACACGCGAAAGATAAAAAAAAAAAACAAAGAAAAAAATAAATAAAAATAAAAAAAAAAGTTATTTCACAGTTATTTTGTCAACATTTTTTTCCTTTTCTTTCGTTCAATTTTTCGCATATTAAACCAACAAATGGAAAACTAACAAAAACAAACAATTTTCTCTAAAAATGGAATTAATATTAAAATGATTGAATAAATTGAGAAAAACGGAAATAAAACTTTATTTATTTGCAATTTATACCAAAATTTTGATAAAAATAAAACCAAAAAAATAACGGAGAGTATGTTCAATCTATTAAAGATTAAAAAACAACGTTTTCCCGTATATAAAATTCAAATTCTTGTCTGTTATTGCCGTTTTATTATATATATCTATAAAGCGCGCACACGAAAAAGGTTGTGTTCAATCTAACTAACCATTCCTTCCCTTCCTAACTGTATACGAAATCGTTATTTAATAAAAGTGATGAATATTTTTTTGCTTTTTTTTTTTTTGTGTTTATCTTATTTGAAAAAGTTAGAGCATATTATAGGTATATAAATACAAATATAAATTTTGCGGTTGAATATTTATTTATATTATGATGGGTATCAAGGGTATACAGGTCATTGAAATGTGATTTTTTAGGATTACGGAAAAATGTTGTTAAAATTTTCATATTTTTACTTATTTTATTTTTGATAGATTTTAATATATTCCAACTGCCAATTTAATATAAAAAAAAAAAAAAAAAAAAAAAAAATCAATTTATATTTAAGAGGATATTCAGTAGAATCAATTAAATCCTATTTAAACGTATGTGTATGTGTTGTGGTTGAAATATTAAAAATTTGCCGGGATGTATTTTCAAATACATTTGGAATTTAACAGTTAGTTGGAGGCTCCAAAAATCATAAATGAAGCAGAAATCATTTAAAAATTATATTTTGCTTAGAAGCGATTACTCGAATAGAAAAAAATTAGGAGTATTTATAGAGCGATTACAATTGCTTTTTTACCGCTTCGATTTACGATAGCTATGTTAAGCGCGGCTTCCTTTTTTTTGTATGTGAGGGGATTTCCCTTAGTTCGTGGAGGAAGTGGAGAACGAAAAAGAGATGAGGCGGAAGTGGCCGCAGTCTAGTGGACGTCTCTCTATAGCTACGGCCAGGGTCGCAAAGATGTAAGGAAAAGGAAATATATAGGGATTGGTCGTACCGTAGCGGATCTGTACCGGGCAATATTGCTGATGGAGCATTCACGGCACCTGCGGCCAACTATGCACGACCAAGCTGAGATTTCAGCTCACTTATGCGGACTTGATTTTCGCTTTCCTCATCTACTCGGCTACTCCCTCCTTTCGCAATCTAGTGGGTTGTGTGTTCCATCGGTAAGTGTGTTCCCCTCACCCAGTGAGGGAATTCACTACAACCACGATCAACGTAAACTCTAACGCGCTGAATTTTGAATCCGCCAACATTGACTTAATAGTCGCGATTTTTACTTGTGCTGGCCGCACCCTAGTGGATCGGTAAATACTACCGGTTGAGCACTCACTATGGCTGCGAGCAAAGCATGTTCGATTGAACTGGGGTTTGCGCTAGCGAATACGGAATTGATTGTCGCGATTCTTATCTGGTCTGCTACTCGTGCTGACAGTGTTATGCTTTTACCGGCTACGTTGAGCATTGGAGTATTTGTAGAGTTAATACAACTGCCGTTGCACTGATCTTTTGGAGAGCTATGCTGCGTACAGTAATTAAATTGTAGGTCAACAACTGCTATAGGCTATAAAAGCTAATGATGGTAATATTTTCAATTATCATTTTATTTATTTATTTTTTTTTTTGAAAAGTTTTATTACTTCCTTATGTACGTAGGGTTTTGAAGTTTTAAATTCAAAATTATATGTTAGCAATAAGCCAAAAATTTGACAAATAAAAGATTTATAAACTGATTTTAGCGTTTTAATGGAGGACGAGCTGTTGTTTATGCTTAGCGGACGCGGGTGCGGGTGTCCGCGTATCTGCGCCTTTATCGGGCCCTTCTAAAATTGATATGAGCATCTTAATTAAGGTTATATAGGCCAAGTTTCACCTTCAGACGGAGCGGTAGGGATGATGTGGACTAGTGGAATAACGGCCGGATGCGTTCTTAAATAGAAATTGGTGGATAGATTGACAGAAGGCTATCTAACTGCAGTACGAGGCTTATCTTAATCATATATCCCAGACATGATTTTATTTCTACTCTTATTTCTATATATTTCTTACTTCACAGCGTGTCATGGATACACATATATACATTACGAAAACGTAAGAAGTAATAATTGAAAGGTGTAACAGCCTGATTAGCACTTACCGAGTATTTTTTGAAGATTTCCACAATCGATTTTGAATAAAGAAAAATCAATCAAGTTTTAGTGAGAAGATAGAGAAAGATTGGATAGATGACTACTAAATTGTAGTCCAGTTACTAAACCAGGCTATAATCCCCCCCATAAAAAAAAAGAAGAAAAACAGTGGAGGGGCTGTATCTTAGCACCGCTTAGGAGATGCTGGTAGGACAGGGAATAATTTGATAATAATGGTTTTTGTTATGAATAGTGAAACTTTTTCAATGGCCTCTTTATACCACTCTCTCTCTCTCTCTTTTTCTCTTTGCCTCCCTCTCTCTGTTCATTCACTGCGCTTTTATTCAGTGAATTTTTTTTTTTTTTAACCAATGGAACACAACATGTCTCCGATGCTTACGAGAGACAATTGCTTTTAAAATAACACATCACTCAGTAAGTCCCCGGTTTCGCACACATCTTACGATACTGTTGGCAGATCCATTTAACTGCTGAATAGTATCAAATTTCAAACGGCACGTCTCAAAATTCTATGATATACTGACAGTTACTTTACTGGTTGAAGTCGCACTTCAGTGGCCCTAATTTTGTAATTTTGGGTAAAATGGATAAAAAAGAATTTTGTGGGTGGATTAAAGCACTTCAGAGACAAATCAGCAATGAGTAGAGCGTTCAACAACCGGCTAAAGCCGCCCAAACCGATCAAACAAGTAGTGTCGCTAACATAACTGTAACTTGCAAAGTAATGGTTGGAATGTCATAAAATTTTGAAACATTTTCTTTAAATCTTGATACTATTCAGAAATTATGTGAGCCTATGCGTCAAACCTGAAACTTTTTGAGCGAGGTGATAAATACTTTAAAAAGCGAAAACTGTAATCTCGCAAGGAAGACGACTACAAACAGTTTTAAATTAAAAATTGAAATCTGAATGTTAAGAGATTCTTTTATCAAACTTTCCCAAGTTTCTTTCTAAACGTACCATAATAAAGAACATTTGCAGTTTAATCAAAATTTAAAAAAAAAGAGAAACAAAAAGAACAGAAAAAATGAAAAAAGACGACAAAAAAAAAAAAAAAAAAAAAAAAAAAAAAAAAAATAAGAAAAGAAAAGAAAGAGAAACTTTAAATAATCTCGAACAGAAGAAACCGAGTTTTTCATACACATGTAGGCAGCGTAGATGTCTTAGACGGTTTCGTCTACCTGTTCAACTACACACTCATACACACTCATCTAGGAAAATGTGCTTCTTTCTAGATGGTAAACAATTTTCTAGTACTTTTCTTTTCAAGTTTTTTTCCTTTTGCTTTGCTTCTTTTTTTTTTTTTATTCATCAAACGCTTTGATCTTTAAGTTGTTAGGTTTAAACACCTGTAAGTAAGTTTGTGGTTACGATTTTTCCGAAAGAACTGCATTTTATAACTTATTGGCAGGAGGATTTCTTCTGAGTTAATTTTATATTTGATTTCTTTTCTTTTTTTTTTTTGTTTTTTTAGAGATGAAACTTTGGAAGCCTTAAGTGATGCACAAGTTGTAGCACCAGCAGCTCAAACTGTTGATTTACATTCGGCTGATCATCGTAATTCTTATTTATATGTATTCGATTATCAAACAAGATACGGAGATTATCCACAAGTAAGTATTAAAATGAACTCAAGTCAAAGTCAAAATAAATCATAAAAGAGTGTGCGAGATAGTAAAAAGTGCTAAAGTTGAGATAAGTCTAGAGAAGGAAAACAAAGGAAAGGATAAAGAACATGGTACACGGAACAAGGATTTCACTTTAATTTACTACTACTTTATTACTACTTTACTAAACTGATTTAATTTTTCTTTTTGCAGAAAATTCAAATTTATTTAAAACATATTTGTTACGAAAGATTGAGTTTAAGATTTGATTCACCGTCATTATCTATGGTCTTGTGCGATTTATTGGGTAGCTTAAAAAATAGTCGAATAGTCATTGATCCATTTTCGTTCATCTTCAATTTTTGTGAACCCCGATATGCTCAATATGATTGCATTGATCTAGACCTGTGCCGAACAGAAGGAGGCAATATGCTCCTATGGGAATAAGTTCCCACTCCAAATTGAAGAGGACTTTCTGTTTTGGATTTGCTGACCATGTCGTCGAGATGGATATTTTTTGCTCGAAATCTCGCAAAACCATTTTCTAACCCTTTCATAATCTACTGCCTTTTCATTCCAAGCCAATTTAATTATTTCTGTAACCTAAACTCCATTTTTTTTTCCTCAGTTTAAGGCATAATAACATGGACTGCCCTTAGTGCTGTTCGTTGATATCCATCTCTTTGAACTTCAATATGCAATGAATTACGGCATATAAACACTTGAAACTTACACCAATATCTAAGTTACCTCTGCCTGCTGTTTCCGGAAAATTGAATGCGACAGGCACACGTTGTGAAGAGACGAATTTCAGCGGAAAGAATTTATTAATATACTTAATATTTTACTTTCTCCCCTGCCATATTTCCATTGAATTTCGAAAGGTTTCTAAGCGCAAATCATATTTTATTCATTAAATGCTGTTTGTTAACTCTTGAAACTTACACGAATGTCTTCGTTATCTATGCCAACTGTTTTTATTACTTTGCTGAATTTATTAATATACCTAATATCTTCTCTTTTCTGCTATCTTTCCGTTGAATATTAGAAGATTTCCAATAACGAATTATATTTTGTTGGTTAACTGGTATAAAGACAGAGTAATCGATTCGATAGTAACACTCAGATGACATAAACAGATGTTTGGCGGCTTAACATTTCTGCCGGAATTTATTGAATCCGTCAAGAATTCTTAAATTCCCCAAATTCCAAAATTCCCCAAATTCCAAAATTCCCAAAATTCCAAAATTCCCCAAATTCCAAAATTCCCAAAATCCCCCAAATTCCAAAATTCCCCAAATTCCAAAATGCAACTCTGAAAGCAATTCTTTAGTGGATTTTGGGTACAATGGTATCCAATATTAATTTTTGGATAAATATGATTTATATAACGTACTGCATATGTTCTCGAAGCGTTTACTAATATGATATCAACGCATGTTATATAAATCTCTTATGAAAAAATGGGGATTTCAGTTAAAAATGGGATTGAGAACGAAATTTATTTTCTACTTTTTGTTAAATTGAGTGTTCTTCTTATCCACTCATTAGATTGAAACGAACTAACTTCATTATTCTGAATGCAGCTCTGCATTTAGTTGTATGTTCGTATGAAGCTACCGTTCATTCATGCGTCCTTCTGTCCATCCATTTGCTCGCGTCTTCATCTGTATACAAAAGTTTTTTTTTTCACCTGCGGTGTAGCGTTCCTTTGTCCTTTTCACAAAGGCGGAACGTTTTATCGCCACGTTTGTCTGTCGGACTGTTTGACTAGCCGAGTTCTCGGTGAACTGCGTTCTTATCTCACTCAGCATTCATCTAATCGCGTATTCCCCCGAACGTATATTCGCAAAGCTCACCAGCGTGTTCAGATAACAGAGAGTTCAGCTAACTGCAAATTCATTTAACCAAATGTTCGTCTAACAGTTTGTTCTTTCAACTGCGTACTCGTCCGGCCGTATGTTTGTCTAAGAGGGTGCTCGTTTAACCGGACTTTTTTTTAACCGGATATAACCACGAGGTCGCGTGTTCGTTTAGTTCCGCCTAATGTCTAATTATGTTTTCGTTCAGACACGCGTTCATGTGTTTCTGCTTTCGCCTGCATGTTAGTCTCACCGCACCTTTGTTTAAAAGTGAATTTGTTTAATCCCGCCTTCGTCTAATGCTGCGTTTGTTTAGTGCTATGTACCGCGTTGGTCTTATGCCGCCTTGTTCTAAATGCGTGTTTGTCTACCGGCCCATTCGTCGAAGCATGTGTTCGTCCGAGCGAGTGTTCGATTATCCCCAAGTCCGTCTATCTTTACGTTCATTCCGTTCCCTCGCATCCATCTGTCATCGCGTCCGTTCATCCAAGCGTGCATCTATTCCAGTCTCATCTAGTGCCAATCCTCCCGTTCTTCTATCTTCGAACCTACAAGTCCGTCCACAAATGTGCTTTCATCTGCCTCTTCCTTTCCCTGGAAACCTTGCAAGGTAACCATTAATTTTGAACACTTTCATCGTAAGTATCCAAATCACGAAAGCGAATATTTATCAAATTCATATAAAGCAAAATAAACGGGATAGATCAGCTGAAATGCTCGTAATTACCAAAGTTGACGACTTTCAGATATTCCTTTAGGACGCGACCAAGATTCATCGATGTACACATATACAATTGTAGCTTTTTACTCGATTATTGATTAATTCTTCTAAAGCTTTATAGCCTAAGATTTGTCCATATATTAAATCTAACTACGATCACTTTCATTTTCAGCGTCAAGGTTGCATACACGGTGAGGACTTGCCGTATATTTTTGGTGCTCCATTGGTCGGTGGTTTCAATCATTTTACTCGTAATTTTACTAAAACCGAAATCAGTTTATCGGAGATTGTGATGCTTTATTGGTCGAATTTCATAAGAACCGGGTAAATGTGATGAAAAGAACAGAAACTTTTTGCAATGAATCGAATCACACCGTGAGTGCATCAAATAATTCCAAATTTTTGCGTTTTATTTTTGTAGCAATCCTAACGAACAAATGGAAAGTGATCATGGGAGTCGTCAAGAACGCAGCCGTTATAAGACCATAGAATGGACCGCTTATGAAAGTGTTCACAAGAAATACTTAAACTTCGGTAAGCGATTTTTAAAAAGAAATTTTATTTTCCTGTTAGCATAAGTTAGCTTTGCCTTTGCATACAAACTACCTTTTAGATACTAAACCTAAATTGAAAAATCATTATCGCGCTCATCGTTTATCGTTTTGGCTGAATCTTATACCTGATCTGCATAAGCCGGGTGGAGATAATGTACCAGCTTTGCATCATCAATTGCCTGATGATAGAGATAATGGTGATATCACTGATATGGATAATCGGATAGTATCGGGTGATGCGTCGATTAAACCACTTAATCCTCCTTATGCGCCCGGCACGGCCAATGCAGCACTTGGTAATTTTAGCATATTTACCAATCAGGTTTTCTCTTTGCTTAATCTCAGTTCACCCTCCTCATCACTGCAACGCAATGGTACCCGTTATACAGCCGGTGGAGGGGGCAAACACTATCCGGACGATATAATAGATGCTGATGGTCATGCGGGAGCCGGTGCTAGCACATCACAGGATAACGATGGTTTCGCTGCTTATTCGACAGCCCTAAGTGTAACTATAGCCATTGGATGCAGTTTATTAATATTAAATGTTTTAATATTTGCTGGAGTTTATTATCAACGCGATAAGACGCGTTTAAGTGAGCCACGATCGCAAACGAAACTAAAACGTCAGGAAAACGGACAAATGCCAAATAATATCTGTGGTGATCTAGAAACTTTGACAATACATACGAAAAGCGATCCCGCTACCATATTATCGCATCATCATGCTTTACAGCATCATCAGCTGCCGCCGCCCGAATTCGCCGATATACCCCATCGAGCACCGCCTCCACCCAAGCATTTAAAAAGCTTACAAGATCCAGGAGGAGGCGGCGTAGCCGGTGTGGGTAGCGGCAGTTCAAATAGCGGCGGTAATGTTATGGGTTTATTACCACCTCCTCATGCCTTACAGGTTATGGGAAATCAATGCGGAACGCTAACGAAAAAAAGTTGCATGAAACAAAGCTCGCAACAGCAATCAGCTACGCAACAGCATATTGTAACGCATCAGCAACACTTGCAAAATCCTCACAATCAAACTATGACCACCACATTAGGTAGCGCTACGGGTTTAATGTTAGGCGGAGGAATAAGTGGTCAACAGCCGCCTCCCCCGCCGCCACCTAATACTACACAAAATTTACAAACGCAAACTAGCCATCAGCAACAACATATACATCAGCAGCAGCAACAACAGCAGCCGCAGCCACAACAGCAAACAAGTCAACATCAACCACACCCCTTAATGGATGAGTTGCGTGTGTGACATTAATTAACCGTACGTTTCAAGTGTGATCTCTAGCGATGGCAAAACTAACATTTTACACTTTCATCTATAATAAAATATCATTAGAGATCGTATTCGTGGGGCGTGCGTTATGTATTTAAAACTTGAAAAGTTTTTGCATTTTCTTTTCTTTTCTTTTTCTGTTTCGCAATTTTTCAAAAATCTTGTTCGACTCCTTGTTAAGTTTCTATAGATCTACAGTTCTTGCAAAAAAAAAAAAAGAATATAAACAAAAAATTTAATTAAAATATTATATGATTATAAAAGCAGTCGAAAGCCATAACAGCATAACTCAATAAGGAAAAATTCCACTCTTTGTCAGTAAGTTTGCATTCATCGATGCCGAAGGTTAGAGAAAGCACGAAAGTTAGTTGAAGTACATTTTATTGTTTTCGTCGACTGAAAGTTCCCGTGCCAGATCCGATAGCATCTGGCTCCCTCCTTAAGTCCTAAAGATAATCGTCCGCTCTGTCACGCTCCATGTACAATAATTCATATAACGGTCTTTACTAACATCTGTCCGCGATCATTTATATAACGGTCTTTGGTAATGTTATCAAATTCTCGAAGCAATCGTTTAGTCTGTCCATCCGTGCCGGTACCCATCCATGTAATGTCATTGCTAACATCGTCAAATACCGAAGGAAACACTACTCATCGTTTCCTTTCTCTCCTTAACTGAAAAGGCCTTACGAGCTTCTAGCAAAGTCTAGGAATGCGTCTTGTATTGCGACATAAAAAGCATTAGCGGACTTCTGAAAGAACACAAATACATTATGAGCCTTGACTCGTCAGCCTGGTTTCCATATTTAAAGAAATTGTTTAACGGGGTATGGAGTGTATGATCACCGCTATCTTACAAGTTGTTTAACCTAACCTAACCTGACTTTTTAATTCCATTCGCAGTTCAATCGGAAATATTCCAATGAATAAGAAATTGTATTTATATTGCTACGCCTTTTGACTGCTCTTATAAAAGATAAAAGTGTTAGTTGAATTCTCTCTTTTAAGGCATTTAATATATAAGAAATTTTCTTTCGCATTAGGACCAAAAAGTTGAATAGTTAGTATTTTAAGTAAAACAAAAATATATATATATTTCTTAAAAATTATTTAAGAGTAAATTATTAAAAAGCATTAAAATTAATGATAAAATATTTTATATAAAATTATTTTTGTTTGCTATAAAGATTTTGTTTTTTTTTTTTCAAATCTTTTAAAAAAACAAAAACTATTTTTTAATTTTCAATATTTTTCAAAAATATCGAACATGATCTAGAAAAAAATTATATAATTTGTAGAGAAAATTTTAAATAAACATAGCAGAAAAAAAAAAAAAACATAAACGTTCTTCCAAAGACTGAATTATTCTGTATATAGACAAATAAGAAAATATGTTTGAAGCAAAAAAAAAAGAAAAAATTAATGAATAAAAACAAAAAATAATAATTAACAATTATGACGTTGTAGTAAAAAATCCTAAATAATAATTAATCAATTACTTCCCCGACTAAATTAACAAAGTTTAAGAGCTCGCCTACGGGCGAGTCGCAAGTGCCCATCGCCTATGGTTCCGCCAATTTCTTAATTAAAAGCAGTAAGATTTCTAAATTGAAGTAACGTGGCTTGTGAGCATAGTAAACTAAAGTAAATAATTTTCATTACCATGTTAACCACAGCTATTCGAATAGGCAAATGTAAGTCACTTCCTATCTTTTTCTTTTTCCTCACCTCTTTCTAACTGTTACCATATTACTCGTATAGGGAACACTTCTGAAGTTTAAAAAAAAAAAATTTGCATTGCCGGTGCGTGGCATACACTTTTCCCCCACCCCATCGGAAAACCTCTAAGGCATCGCAACAAGGACTTCTCTCGTTCTCTTTCCTCCATTCTTACTGGTCAGTACACTAATACGGACATTTGGTTGGTCCATATAAAAAAAAAAACAAAAAACTATGCTTCTGCTTACATAGCAAGTTTGTCTATTCCTAGCACCCACAATGTCCAGACATAAGATTTGCGAGTATTTCAAGACCCAACAAGGAGATGGATATTCAATGAGAGCTTACGGCCGCGGATATAGTGAATGCCCTGCAGGCAAAAGCGGACAAGGCTTACGATCCAATTGGTATCACTTGTGCTATGGCCACATACTGACCCCCTTTCACGACGTCTTTTTCCCCGACCACAGGCCCCGAGTGACATTAAAAGAAAAAAACTGACAATAGATAGACACTATGGGTCTTTCCTGATAACTCAGCATATTGCTGATATTATGTATATCTAACCCAAACTTTTAGAAGTCTTGTTACCGATGATAAACGTTTAAGGTAAGCTAATCTGCTACGAGTTTGCTTTCCTCCGCTGCCTTCCCTAGCGTGAGTTTTAAGCACAGGGTCTTCTAAACAGAGAAAGCATTGTTTTATCATACATTGGAGTTACTTTATTCCAAGCTTCGCAGTAGATGAAGCCCTTCTCGTCGTCCACATCCATAAATAGCATCAATCAGTCACCATAATAAAGTATTCCATTTATTGTAAAGCATTTTCGTAAAATTACGGTCCAATTACACTGCCAATTTAAAACGCACATCAAATTATCACTCTTTGGATTTGAGATTGCTTAGCTAATTTTCAGGTTGTTCTACAGTTTTATTTGTTGAAGTATTCAGAAAGATGGAAGTAAGACGTGATCATTCAGAATCATTTTATTTAAAAATGTCATAATCTTTACCGCACATTTCCGAGACCAGTGAAGGTATCTAGGGAATAAGTTGCGGAATCTACTTGTCCTGATGAAATAGGTATGGGAATGTTCAGTGTTAAAGCTGTTCCAGCTTCTCCAGAGGTTTTGTGACGAAGTATACGGTGCAAAGTTAAGATGGCTGCTATATTTCTATTCTCCATTTTTTCTTTCGCAGACTCACCAATTATAACATCTTCATATTTATATCCTATACTTCTTGCCGTATAAGGCTATGTTAACTTTGTGCGGAAGCGTGTAACACGCAGAAGGCCTTGAGACGTACGTACCCTTTATTATACCGAGCTTGTCTTTCCGTCTGTCTATTTGGTTTCCTTGTGCAAACCTACAGAGATAATTTGATGAAATTTGCTAGTCTGACATGTGTTGGCCTAAGGGAGAAATCCTATTAAAAAGTAGTTCGGATCAGACCACTCTTTCGACCCCCCATCGTTTCGAAAGATCGTTATATAAATAACTGGAAGTCAAACACTGAACTGACCTCGAAACTTTATTAAACAAAAATGTACGACATTTAAATTCAGTTTAACATGACAATATGTTAAATAACATGGAGAGGAGAATGTCTCCCATAACATGAATGGAAATTAACAAGAGAATGTTTCCCAGAAAATGAATGGGAATTAACAACAGAAAGTTTCCCATAATATGAATGGAAATTAACAAGAGAATGTCTCCCAGAATATGGATGGGAATTAACAAAAGAATGTTTCCCAGAAAATGAATGGGACTTAACAACAGAAAGTTTCCCATAATATGAATGGAAATTAACAG
>KK502487.1:16641-51641 GCA_000688735.1 Glossina austeni | reverse complement strand
CATATATATATATATATATATATATATATATATATATATATATATATATATATATGGTATATATATGGTATATATATGGTATATATATGGTATATATGGTATATATATATGTATATACATTTGAACTTTGCAAGTTAACAGTTGTCGTTAGAGTTTCATGTTTTAATCACAACAATTATTTGTAACTCTGCCTGTGTGCGCATGCATGTGTTTGTAAGAGTAATTCTGAGAATGCTATGGCTTTGTGCAGTGGGATATGTATATATATATATATATATATATATATAGATACATATATGAAATATTTTTCATTTTATATTTCCTATATATTATAGACATGAAAATGCGTATAAATTGGTGAGGAAGTGTGCACTTGCATGTAAATTATTGCTTTAGGTTTTACTTTTCAGTATTTTCTCTGCCAAATTTCATTCATCCACACAAGCACGTACACCTTCGTTTCGCTTCATACATACATGCAAAGCTGATTTTAAAGTTTACATTTTTTTGAGTGCCAGAGTAAGTGTTTACTGTTTTCTTGTATATTGTTTGAATAAATTTTCTCTAGGGAGGAAGAAAGAGATACAGAGAGACGGAGAGAGAGAGATAGAGATAGAGAGAGAGTGATAAAAACAGAGAGAAAAATTTGTTTGCGGTCTTCATTTCATTTATAATAAATCAGACGTTACTCATACAAATATAGGCAAGAGTTATTGTGCGTACGTTTGTCTGTTACTGCTGCATAAGTGCTGCTGTTTAAGTGTTATTTCATATTTCCTTTCGTCGCCTATCATAGGCTTTTTGATGAATTGTAATAATATACTTTTTTTTTGGATAAAGTAAAAGTAAAATTCGGAACTCATATTGCTTTCGGTTTAATTATGAATTTTTTCTCAATCGAAAGACGCTTGTGTTACCGACTTTATTCGTACCATATTAATTCACAAGAATATGCATCAAACACATTATAAGATAAACTTATTCTCTTTCAACAGAAGAATTTGAGATGATTTATTTACTGTTGATACTGCTTCCATCTCTCCGTCCACTCGGCTGGTCACTTGTCTACTTCTCCATTCAACCGAATGATTATGCATTCTTTTGTCATTTTCGAAAGACTTTTTGAGAATTTTCATGGTGAATATGGTTACAATTAAATTTCCCTTACTCGAACATATGTCATGAAATCATATATCATTTTAGAGGTTTGGAAAACCAGAGGGGGTGTGCTGCGGGCTCAGTCGATCACCTGAGGGTTAAGCATTCATGCGTAGATGTCCGTGTAAAATCTAATCTGTCTGTAAGGCAGAAGAGAGCGCCCTCTTATACACTTCGTTGATGGCCAACAACCCGATTTGGATAAGAGCCTTTTCCGTCCACAACTACTACCATCTTCCTAGCAGTTAACCCTCTCTAACTCTCAGCCAAAGAGTGGCACATTGGCACATTCCGTGTGCCATCGGACACCTTCAAGACGTCCACGTGGGCCGCAAACATCGGTCTCTCTAGAAATCACCTGGTGTCACGATGGCCAAAATTGAGATAAAAAGCTGAAACTTATACATTCGGTTGAAGGCCACAGGCAAGGTTTTGAAGAGATCGTCTAGCACCTGCAGCTGCCACGTCCACCATAGTAAAAAAAACCGGTGCTTACTGGTGCATGAAATTGAAGACGACAAGTAAGGTAGAAACGCGTTCGTTCATGGACCGGCCATCGAACAGTCTCAGTACCCTCGAAAAAGAACGCATACAGTCGCAATAGATAAAAAGCCTCCCACTGATGCAAATGTTTCCCAAGATCAGTTATGCAATGCAAGCAATTAGTAAGTATTGAAAGTAATGAATGAAGGATTTACAACTTTAGTGACCGACGAGCAAGCAAAATATCACTTACTCAGCTACAGTGGTCTCTGAGTCGATACAAGTCCTCCCTAAGACTAATTGAATCGACCGATGAACTACAAAGTGTTAGTTCAAGTTTAACTTGAAGTGAGGCGCTCCAAGTTTTTGGTACCAACGGAATTCTCTTCCTTATTTAATAAATATCGGTGAGGTGTTAATTAAAATTTGATTATTTTCTAAGAAAGCATTTTGCAATAACACATAATACTGTCAAAGGCTTCATTCACTCAAAATAGGAATTGATAATTAAGAGAAAAAACATTCTATGGATAATACGAACAAAGGGAAAATTAACATTTACTAAGCGAAATATTTTCAATTAGTGAAAGGGTTAGCTAGAAATGCGCTTGATAAAGGAGTAAATTTTAGATGCTTAAGCCAAGCGCTGATTTAGAGCTTTGAAGCCCTTCTCTATAGCGGGGCGCTAATGAGAACAGTTATTGAAGAACTTGGCTTATTCTTCTCTCTTTCTATCTCTCTCTCCCTTTCTCTCTCCTTATTTCTCCAATCCGTCTCTCACATTCCTCACTCACTTTCCGAACTCAGTCACTCTCTCACACCACCGTCTATCTTCCTCTCTCTCTCTCTCTCTCTCTCTCTCTCGTCCTCGCGATCACACCCACACGCACATACACACACACACGCACACAAGCATCTTCTTCGTTAAGCAATGAGAAGAGCTTTGCTCGCTGGCAGAATGAGAAGAAGGAAAGGCTTGCCAAGAGCTAGTCTCCCTCAAGGCATACTTTGATCAAGCAGCACTATAGGGTCTTTAATATGTTATTTATTTCCTTTTATTATAATTGTTGTTTTTTTTTTTTAGTTTCGATAATCTTATGAGTTATCGTTATCTTTCTAAATAATCTCTGAAAATATTTTAAGTTTCTTTGCGTGTTTTTATTGGTTTACATTTCATAAACTCATACTAATATCCTAAAATCCTTGGGGATTAATTGTAATCCATTAATTTTAATATGAATTGAAAGCTGTTGAGTATAATTTAAAAATATTTTTTTTTATGTATTCGAACAAAAAAATAAGTTTTTGTTTAAGAATCCTTTCATTATTCTCACACAGTATTCCACTGTGACGTTATTTTATAAAATTATTCATTTTAAGAAATTCTCCTTACAATCGACTGATGATTATTCTAGATTTTCTTTCACTTTCACTTTGTCATCATCATCATCATCATTATCTGTACAAATCCTTAAAAAATCCCGCAAGACCATAAGTTACATTTACAAAATTGTTTACGATTTTTATGATTTCAATGAACTTGATGGCACCACCACGAGAAAAAGCATATCTAAGATAAACTTGAAGTAATTGCAAACCTTAGCCAGCTAACTAATGCCTTTTGCTTTACTACTCTTAATACTTGCATCGCAGTGCAACTGGGCGTAAAAGTTGCCAGAGTAAAATCCCAAGTTGAAAATATCGTTTCTTTAGCTCCTAGCTATTGAATCTCTTTTCCTTTTTTTTTTTTTTTTTTTTTTTTAAGTCACTAATCACAACAAAAATTTGTTAAATGTCAGCGATTGTCTCTTTTCATCTCTCTTTATCCTTATCGTACTCTTGCCATTATCAAATGTTTCGTTGCTATGCTTTTTTTCTTTTTTTCATTTTTTCTTTTCTTACTTACTATCCTTTGTCTCTTGCTCTTTGCATATTTTGCTATTTTCGCTTCCGTTTCCTTTAACTTGCACTGATTGTTTTATATCCTGTCACTCGGGTGCGAGTTATGTCTCTCAGTCTTTACGCTCTAGTTTCATGCAGACTCGTTAAAATTCAAAATTATTCCGTTTTTATTGTTATTGTTTTTTTTTTTTTTTATTTATTTTAAAAGCTTAAGTGCCACCGAAACATGTTTTTTTTTTAGCCGAATGAATTTGACTTTTACTGGTACGTCCTTTCTTTCCATCCATTAGCGTATTCTCCTCGCATCAAGCAAGTAGATTAAATTTAATATTGCTTTTGTTACGTTTAGTAACATACAAAGTCTACCAATTGAACATTACTTTATATATAGGAGAGTAAGGAAATTTATTTGCCCTATGGGTATCTAGAAGGAGTCTTCTCTCATTGCAAAGTGATTAAGTTCTTTGAAGATTTGTTGTCCGCTTTTTTACTAATTCCTTCCAGATCCATCCACTATTGTACAGATTTCCGATTGGACGTTTGGGAAAGAGAACCAAACCTTTTTTTAAAATAGATCAACTGAAACCCTTGATCTATAGAAATATATGCACCGATTGAAAGTCAATTGTTTTTTTTGAAAATTTTATTCAACCATTGGACTACTTTCTCTATTCTTTCTTGGTTTCTGTATGAAATGCAACCCTGATTGATTTCAGTTTTTTCTATTGTTTCCTAGCGGTTGCTCTCATCTTTCAAACGACCAAAAAATATTTAATTATTTCCGATTAGTAATAATAACATATCGCTTTTTAACCCCTCTACAGGGGATTTGATCTTCCAATTTTAATACCCCGAAATATTCATCCAAGAGGCTACAAATTATATGTGTTTTTGAATAGCACAAGATTGACCCCAAATGGGTTAACAATATTTGTTCGTCTGTCCTTCTAACCGTTCATTCGTGTAGCTATTCACACATCCGTCTCTCGAACCATGCGTCTATTAACCCATGTGTCTGTTGACCCGCCCGTGTGCCCTTCCATCTGCCTTTCCATCTATCCGCCTATTCATCCTTCTATTTGTCTATCCATCCACCTCATCAGCTATCCGTCTGCCAAACCATGCGTCTATCAACCTATTCCTCTTTCCATAAATCTGTCTATCCATCCATATGTTTGTCCGTCCTTCCGTCTGTATATCCATTCGTTATACAATCGACCTGCCTGTCTGTTCACCCGTTTGTTGACCCATCCGTCAGTGCACCTATCTTTCTTTTCATCCATTCATTCATCCATCCATCTGTCAGCCATCTTCCTTTCGCCACACTTCATCTAAGTGGGCATCCCTCTGCCTATCCGCACGTTTATTTACCCGTTGATCGTACAAAAATATATATAACTAAAATGTAAACAATTCAGGGATTTACGGGCTGAAAAAATTAAAAAAGTTGAGTTATAGACAATTCAACGAAACATTGAATTGTTGTTACCATAAACGCTCTGTTCGGTTTTTATTGTATTTGGGGCCTTTGGAAGATTCTTCGGAAATGCGGAACTCAATCATTTGACATACCACAAAGCCATTATATATCAAATTGGTTTCATTCCGAGCTCTCAATTATATATATATAGGGATTTTACAAAAAGGAAGGAAAAGGAAGAATACACCGATGGATTTCCAACGGAATTCAGGTATCAAGATCGGTTTGTAACCGATTTTGGTTGAAAACTACAAAAATTCGGTATAAAAACTAAATATGCACTAAAGGCGGGGTAAAGACGTGCGCTTGCATTCGCATTTACTCTTCACAAACCTCATTAAGTCCATAACAACACAGATAAGGCAAACATATTATGACTAAATGAAAGTACGTTAAAAACTGTTCCAAATCGACGTAGCAACGTAGAACTCCTCGCTGTAACATGTAAGAGATAGCATAGATTACTTATATTAACTGTGCATCAAACCGGGTTGAAATCATAGAAATTCATTCATTTTTTTGCTATCATTTTCTCTTTACTTAGCTTATATGTATTACGAAATGTTAATCGTCACTTTTCGGGAAACTTATTAACATTGAATTCTTAATAGGATCTCATAAGTATTAAGAAAAAATATATTTGCATATAACGAAGGGATATTCTTGCGTTTTACATAATATTCCGTAGAGTAAAGTAAACTTTCCTTTGAAAATCGTAAGCGAGAAAAGGTAGATAAAGATTGCAAGAGAAATTTAAGTGAAAATAATGAAACATTTAAATATATATTTAGGTATGCTTTTTAACCAAAAATTTTCTTTTACTGGTGGTAACATTCTGTGTGTGGCTCAGTTATTATTTTGAAAATATATTTACAGTTCAGGGTTAATTCTTTTGAGATATAATTTATATCTCGTTGAAGCAATTTTTCTGGAAATATTACGAAGGAAAGTCAAGGAAAGTCAAGGAAAGTGAAGGAAAGTGAAGATTGTAAAAAGACGAAAAGCCATTTCATTTCATTTTTTTCTTTACTATGTTGAAAAATTTATGTAGCAAAATATTTTAGAATCCTTTAGAGTAATGAAACCTGTGTGTGTGTTATTTTATAAGCTTTTAATTACTACAAAATTTAATTTTAATTCTTTCTTTTATTTTATTTGTTAAGCTGGTATATATTGCTTTTTCGGTAACAGTTGTTTTCAATGTGTTTTTCCAATAATTGACCGTTAATAATGCCAGTTGTGTTAATATATGTTTATAGCCAATTTTGTACAAATATTTGCTTAGTATGCCTTTTTTAAGCCTATAAATCTTTAATATCTTCATAAGGGAATGCACTGTTTGTTACTTGATTCGTAACTTTATTACATCAGTTTGTCATTCATGGTTAATAATTTCTTAGAAAATAAAAAAAAAATAAAATAAATTAAAAAAAAAAAAAAACAAAATAATTGCCAGCATATATCTAAGAAATGTGGGTATTTCCCATTGATTTGAAGGGATTTGCAAAAAATTCCCTAACCTAATGCTGGATAGGATAAGCGTTTGGCAACTCTAGGTGAAAGCATTAGGGGGATTGACGCAATGAAACTTCGCTTATATTTCCAGGTCTGGGGAAGACATTCACTTTACAAATTCTTTTCAAAAATTTCGAGAAATTTAATTATATAATATATATATATATATTATATATATATATATAATATATATAATAATTAATTCGGGAATTTTAATTTATTATTATAAACGTAACTCATAAATTAATAAAATTTATAAACTAAATATCTCCCCCTGTCGCAAGAGTGCAAGCGAACCTCCATTGTATTTCCAGCTTACTTTCAAAGTCCTTCTCACAGTATATGGACATATAGAACACGCCTTCTTTTTAAATTCTTTGTTTAGGATTTTCAAAGTCCCCCAACTTGCTAAAGCTTTACTTCGTCTGATTAATTCGTACAAAAGAAAGTGTTGTTGAAAGCGCTGAAGCGATAATCTGTAATGAGTGGAATCCGGATGGAACTCAGTTAACAATGAAGCCAAGTAACTAGTGGCTGTGAACTTTCGCTCTACATTTAAAGAGAGCTCCAAGCTCATGCTTTTTATTTAGGGAAGTCGGGAGAGCGCTAATGCTTTCTCAAGTGCCAAAGGATTGCGGCAGTAAAATTCCAAAAGTCATCGTGAACAACACGCTTGCATTCGAGTTAAACGTTAAAGGAGAAGTAGTAGTAGGAACACATGCCGATAAGCCTAATGGTGACCGATTTTTTAAACCATATAACTCAATGTTCGAATGGAACAGAGAGTCTCTACTATTCGCTGCCTGTTCCTGTCTTGGCGCCTTAAGCAGAAGAGATTCCCGGATGCCTAGGGTAATTTTAAGTGATTTCCCGTATACCCCAACTTGCAAGACAAGCCTACAAATGAGGGGAGCTATACTAAGACTGGAGTATCAAATATAAAAATTGTGATCTAGTACCAACCGTCAAGCCCCTAATGGAACAATCTGGAAACGTTAAATCGAATTCAAAAAGTGCCTTCACTGCGATGGGGACTCACATTATCCTATTCTATTAAAATTGTGAAAACCGCCAGAATTTCCCCGATAAACAGGGAAAAGCCTGAACCCTAAGTACTGGGCACCATATATAATTCTACGAATTAATTACACAATTTTAGACGTAATCAGACCATGTTTTCCTATTTTAATTGAAAGTAAGTTCAAATTTTTTCAAATTATTAAAAGAACTCGTTCTGATTACCGCTTAAGTGATGATCTAAAGTACCTCTGAACGCTTCTTTCTCGCTTACTAGGGGATATATAAAGTCGTCTTTAAATAAAGAAGTTTCGTGTTGAATACGAAATACAAGCGCCATTGGAAATTTTGAGAAAGCTGGAGGTTAGCAATGGTTGATATATTAAAAGACTGTAATCATTTGTTAAGAATAAAGCCAAGAGGATCTTTTCAAATTATTTTTAACACAATCTGGTAAAAATGTATCTAAGGAAAGCTGTAGCAAGCAGATAAACATCAGACATTTGCAATTCCTTTTTTTTTTTTTATATCAAGCAAATCATGATTTAAGATAAAAGCATGAATTTCGTTTTTATAAAGATTTCATGGTTTTCTCTTTCTCCCTCAACAGATGGCTAGAGCAAAGCAGCGAATGCATCAGGAACATAAAGCATAATTTAAAGTATAGAAGTATGTAAATAACAATTTGTCTGTAAAAGTTTGATTTTCGCGTATCTCTTACTTCTGAAAATAGATTTCGATAGGCAGGTATCTAAGATTTTCTGATAACCATGTGGTTTTTTGTAACCACTAGTATAGTACCTTTAGAGGATAAGGAGGGTATGTATCTATGTGCGTAAGGTAGTTAGCCGTAGCATACATGTACTCCTCTTGAAGCCGCCACTCCCGTATTGACTGAGTCTAAGAATCTTGTTTTTCGACTTGTTTTTTGATGGTAGATTCGGTGGATTTAGGGATAAATAAGTACCTGCTTGCCTAAGGGGGGTTCCTGTTATATACGCATTTCTCTTCTTGGTACAGCCACTTGTATAGACCACATATAATTTACGCTAGGTTGTTTTTTGGTGGGTGATTCTGAGAAGATTAGGCATACGTACTGTATAGTTAAGGGAATTTTCGGTGTCTTCTCTACACAAGACCACTTATGTTGTATTGTACGAGTTTTTATATTTTTGTTTGATTCTGAGCGTTAGGGATATGCATCTGGGTGTTTAAGGAATTTTCCGGTTACGTACATTTTCCTTCCCTTCACCTAGTCATTTGTGTAGGCCACTTCCAGTTCATTCTAGAAATTGTCGTTTTTTACTGATCTTTCACTATGGTTATCTTGTTTATGGCATTTTTCAGAATTCCAGACATTATCAGATAATTTACTTACTGCACAAGAATCCTCTATCCTACTTTTGCAGGACTTTAGAAGGACTTTAACCTAAGAAATGCAAGTTGATAGAGTAAACAACGTAGAAAGGAAAAATTTCCCCAAAAAGACATTAGGAATGAAAGGGACATTTCCCACATTTCTTTTTCTTTCAAGGTCGTCTTCCTTCCTTTTCTTAAAAGTCCATTAAAGGATGTAAATTTCCAAAACTTTCTATTCTTTTAAGATCGACCAAATTTTTTGTGCATACAGGTTGTTTGTGGACATGGTTATATGAACTTAAGCAGCTCTGGGAAGAAGACTTCACCTCTGAACACCTAGCGACATTTAGCTGTCATTCTCTTCTAGGCAGATGAGAAAAGTGAAGAAAATCTACTCTATCTACAACACAACATACGATTAAAAGAGCGATTGACTTGTGATCCTGATTTACATAAGTCTTTAACCGATTGCCAGAGAATTAAATCTTCCTTCGTACTTGATTCTAAAAAAGATGATGAAGTAATTTCATTAGTCGGCTAATATGCTTGAAAAAATGTTCTCTAGAATATATTTGCATTTTATTTTATATAAATTTCGATATACATGTATATGTGCTGTGTGAGTTTATATTTTAGCAATTTACCGAATTTTCTGTGCGGGCAATTTGTTGTTTATTTTATGGAAAATTTATTAACATTTTTATAGCTTGGAATGTGTACGTGTATTGGTAACTTTGTACTCTTCTTTGTAGTTTAGTTTACCGTATAATTAACATATATCAGCCAATTTGCATATTCAATTAACCGTTCTGATAACACAGCAAGAGGGAGCAAAAAAAAAAAAAAGGAAAAATTAAACGAACATTTAAACTTAAAAAAAAAAAATATATATATATATATAAAATAAATAAAGTTAAACAATGTGAAGCATTTTAGCAAAGCAATTCAAAGAGAAATCAGAGAAAAAAATTATTTATTCGAAAAAATTTCTATAAATCGAAAGTAAAATAGAAAAAAAAAAAAATAATCTCAATTTAAATAAAATTCTATTCTATTGACTTGAACGCAGATTAAAATAAATAAATTGTTTCTTATAAAAAATTCATTTGGAATAATTCTTTACAATAATTAATTGAAGATAAAATGATATTGAAAATAAATGATTATTATTTTTATAATATGTCCTGAATGCAATCTAACTTATGTTGGTAATAAGAACATTGTGTGTACTTTTCTATGTTTGTCTTAATCTTCATATTGTCACATGAATTAAATTTCTATCTTAATTTTCGTTATTTTAAAAATGGCCATGCGAAGCAAATACATATACGGGTGGACTTAAGGCGGATATATGCGCATATAGAGGGCGTACGGATAGACGGACTAACAGAAACACCAATAGAAAAGTAGAGGAATGAGTTGGTGGGCGCCGTGGCATATGGGAAGATGGATGACACGCGGTAAGTAGACAGAAAGAAGGAGGGCCAAGCACCTCGGAAAATCAAACAGGGGACCATATGGATAAAGACAAAGAATTTGACGAACAAATAGGTTGCCAAACGTAACAGAGGCACAAGCTAGCATGGACACACGGACAAATAGACGAAAAGAATAATCTACAAAAAAGCAGAGGAACGACTAGACAGGCGGAGAGGCCGTGCGTGTTATGCGTGTTGTTATATTCACCCTTGCATTCGGATTGTCCATACTTCCTGGGAAGCCACACAACTACATTTCCCCTTAGATTTATTGTATAAGGACAACTAATTACCCCGGCATATCCCAGGCACCTTATCACACTTCCGAATTTTTAGAACCCTCCATGACCGGTTGCTTATATCCTGGATCGCCGCTGAAGTTGACTACGCGGTGAGGAAGTCTGGATGCAGACGACCCCCGACACTCTCGAAGACTGTTCAAGGAAGGAACACTCGTCGCCAGGGAGAGACAAATAAACAGTAGGAAAATGGATGGGCAGGCAGATGGAACATTAAATGGATGACATATGGTGCGCCGATAATGAGAAAGACGGGTCGACGGACAGTTAAATATGGGGAGGTCAAGCGTAAGGTATGAAAGAAAAAACTGAGACGATAAGCAGCCATGTGGACAGGCAGAAGAGGGACAAGAAGAACGAATAGCCAGCAAAGAACGCCAATAGAAAGATCGATAGAAAGACGGACGTACACACGGAACGAATGGGAACATTAAGGGACAAAAATGTAGATGCAACAAGCCTGCTGTGAAACGCACAGATGCAGGATTGGCTATTAAAACGAATACGTTAGAAAGAGAATGGAAGAACGGATATGGACAGAGTCCCACGCCAATAACATATTTATAAACTTTTTTATTCCCCTCCGATGAAAAGAAATATTTTTCCTGTTTATTGTGAAGAAGTTCTTGTAAACCATTTGTGGCTTTAACGATTACGTAGCATAACATTTTCAATAGAATCTTGAAATGAAATACACTTCGCCCATAAAAATTCAATATGTGCTTAAGGATATGATTGCTTTCCTCAAAAGGAAAGTGAATTAAATGTTACATCTATGTATACAAAGATGTTGATCACACAGGTATAAAAGACGTTGTTGACAACTGCAATATGTATGTAAGTTAAGCATGCTTTCCTCTTGTTGTAATTTTTTTCATTTAATTAAATTAAGTGCTTGTGTGTTGAATAACAAACAAACAAGAAATCAAGTAAACAACAGCAGACAGATAGCACGGTGTTATGGTTACGGGGCAAACATTTCATTAAAATGCCATAAATTAGCGTAAACGGTATATAGAAGAGAAACTCCGGAGGGATTAATTTATGTACAAAGATTGTGAAGAAAATCTAAAAATTTTAAATATTAATCAAATTTTTATGCTTTCATTTGTAGCATCCACAAATGTGGCTAAACCAAAATTCTAAATCAATCTAATCGTGTATATATCCCTGTCGCCCTTCCTTGGACTTGGCTTATGATGGCAAAAAGTTCACATATAGAGCTAAAGTCCATAGAGGAAAGATGTGTACACATGTTCTAGAGCAGCGCGAGGCTCCGAGTACACTAGACGTGTTCGAGCAGCTACCAGTCCACTGATTGTTGTCGAAAAAATTTAAAGAAGAAGCCTAAGAACTTGCCTATTCTTTGTTATTTGTTGCTTACAGATTACATTTGAGGTTTCAAGAAGTCACGATCCATTCATGACCGCGCCTCCACTAAGAAAAAAGGTTACACTCAATAAAAGCTAGTCACCTAAAACTTGAAGCAAATATATATTAAAACCCTTTAAAGGAAACTTGCTGTCTTACCAGAAAGGCGTAATATATAGTTGGAAAGCCGTTGCCTCGATATCTAAATATAAATTTTATACCCTACGCTACTGGTAGTGGGACAGGCTGTATTAATTCCTTACGGACATTTTTAACAGCCAGAAGGACTTGAGTTAGACCCAACTATGATCGATTACTTATTATCATACCGATCGATCTAATCTTGTCTGTCCATCCGTCCGTCCATTGATCTGATTTTTGCCCATGTATTTTTTGTTAATTTTTCGAGACATTTTGATGAAATTGGGGTTTTTGATTTATTATGACCCAAGGACGAGCATGCAACCATTTCAACCACTTCTCACATAAACCCTCATTATCACTATATGATATAATATTTTAATTTTTTTTTTTAGTAATAGTATTTCGGCATTCTAAATTGATGTGAAACTTTGGGGTGAATCGGAAAATTATCGTATAACCGTTCCTATGAAAACTGAATAGTTATGTGATACAAAGGCTTCCTTTTCAATATTTCTTAATGAAAAGTCTTTTACAATAATAATTCCACGTAAAAGATAACCGTGCCGCCTTTAGCCCACATAGGTGTATTTTTTGTGACTCCACCCATATAAGGGTTCTAATAAAAGGTAAACCTTTATATATAGCAAAAAGATTGAATTTTCAATATTTCATAATGAAAATTGTTTCCCAGTAAATCACTTGCAGGGAATTTGGATCACGTAGGTTTAATTTTTAGATCATTATCATGCATAAATGTTCCTACTAACGCAAAGCAAGGAGGGTAGCAAGGGTGAGGGGGTTTTGAAAATCATGTATTTACATAAAAATAATTTATAGTTTTCGGTGTATTATTAACTGAGCGAAGTGGTGTAAGGTTTCTAATAGTCGACTTTGCGGTATGTGTTACAACTAATTTTTGTCCCCTACCCTATTATACTCCACCCTCTATATAAAGCGTATGTGTGCAATATCCAGACCGACCTGTGATAGATCTATCTTTTTTTCCATTGATTAGAAACACTTTCTGAGTCTATCTAAGTTTGTTGTTCCGCCCATTCATTCACACAATATTTGAGATATTCTGTTGAAATTTGATATACCTCCCTGTTTTCGCGGACGAGCGAACGTCATTGAAAATAGTAAGAATCGGATGACTTTTTTGATTACTTCCCATATAACGACTACTTTTGAAAAGTCGTTATATGTATAATGAGCGCTTCTGAAAGGTCGTTATATGTATTAAGAGAAGTCGTATGGTGAGCCGCGAGCCAGTATGCTGTTTTTAATTGTTTAAAGGAAATTGATTGTTGCACGTTCACTTAGCAATTCAGACTAAGATTGATCCGAATCGACGATAGTCGAGTAAATACGTACACGTGGCATTTCAGTTATCTGTGACTTTAGGAAGTTGAATATAAAATGGACGGGTTGACAGATAAATCAAAGACAATTTGAGAAAGTTTAATATACTAAAAGCCGTACATGCATACAATCATTTACAATGGATGTCTTCTCTTATTAACAGACAAAGGAATAAATATTAAATTGCAATGCGGGGAGCATTCGTGTGAATGCTACCTTTTGATATTTCCTCTTGTCACAAATTAATTGATAAAATTAAAATATCTGCATACTTGAATAATTTTCTTAAAAAAAAAAAATATAAAAAAAACCATATTTTTTTTTTTTTTGTAGTAATAACGACGACAGTTAGCATAAATTACCCATAAGCCCTCATGTAAAAAAAAAAAAAACAAAATATCGACTTCGGGATATTATTTGCAATTTTACATTTTTCTGTCAAGCAGGAAGACCGTCAACAATAACAACGGCAACGGCAACAGCAACAGCAACAGCAACAACAACCGTACCAGCCTAACATACTCAAATGCTATGGATTTTCGTTGTGTTTCAAGAGTTTTTTGGCTTAATTGTGAACGTGCATGCATGTACAAGTGCATGCTGTGTGATGTGTGGAAATCAAATTTAAAATTCGTTCTGTTTCGCTTTGTTGTTGTGCTTTTCTCTTTTTTTTTTTTTTTGTTTATTTTGTTTACTTTTTTGTTTTTGTGTTTGGTTTTTTGTTCTTGTTTTCTTTGTTTATTGTTTTTCTCCATTTTTTTTTTTTTTTGGGCAAAACCGTACACATATAGAAAAAGTTTTTCTAATGCCTGAACAACAGCAGCAGAGGAATTGTTGTTTAGCACATATGCGCATAATAATAAGAAGAGAGTTTTATGCACTGTTGAAATCGTAAATCAGGTTTTACTAGCAAATCTTGACATACATATTACTTTACCTGAAACTTGAAACACTTTTGCACATGCATTCCCACATCTCTCTATATATATAAATATGTATGTGTATTGTGCACAACCTATTAAGGTGAGTTGCGTGCACATATTCAACCGAAATACGTAAAATTAAAACTTCAAAATTTGAACGAAAAACAACCGACAAGTAAGATAAAGCAAAAACTTCAAGTTGTTCTTTAAAAAAAAACAAAAAGCGAAAAGAAAAAAGAAAAAACAAAAAGAAAAAATAAAATTTTAAATTACTTTTAACAAGTGTTAAAACTGCTTGTTTGTGGTCAGAGAAAAACAAAAAAAGAAAAAAACAAAAAATAAAAAATAAACAAAAGAAAGTTTTCGGTTATCAGTGACAATTGTTGCAATAAAGCTGAAACTTTAACTTTAACTTATGGTCCACACTCGTAGAATTTGAGTATCATTTCAGTTGACAGCTGCTACTGCGGTTTCCGTAAGTAATGCACGTATTATGATTAAGATAATAACGAAGCAACCACATAACTTAGGCTGTCATTCCTTCCAAAAATTCCTTCACTTACTTGTGTGTTAGTAAAGCCATTTTCTACTTGAGAAATACACTTTTCAGTATTTAAGGAATCCACCTGGATGGCTGAGTAGGTAAAGGATCTGGACTAACAATAAAATTATTTAGAAAAATTTCTTTCATGATTAAAAATACTTAGGGATATACTTTATTTTACTAAACTTTACTACGGATAGTGAGGTTAGCATAATAAGTTTTTGTGCCTTTAGTTTAGTTTAGCCTTTTGCGCTAATGCTGAAGTTGATATTTTGTATAGCCTTTTGTGGGCGTATTTGTTAGAGAAACATGCTCGTTGAGGTTTTTTTTTCGCTTAGAACGGATATCACTCAGGGGATATGACACGGCGATGGTTGCACTAAAATCGAGAGAGAAAGAGAGACAGGGTATGGCCGCAGTGCGGAAGATATGCGCCAGATCGTCAAGTGTTTTGCTTTTGCCGACTGAGCGTTTCACTAAAGCTGCGACCACACATCAATCGTTATCAAAGTACGGGCTATCGCACTGGGAATTGAACACACATTGATGTGCCGACTTGACAGTCGCCTTTCTAGAACATAGATAGAAGGACAAAAAAAATTATGCCTTGCTTCCATTTAAAAGTTCACTTTCTTTCATGGGACCTATTATATAGAAGATCGCCCAAAACATAGGCTGACGTGGTCCACGTTCGGCAGAATTAATCTTCATGTCGTACATATTATTATTATCCATCTATTTTCAGCATAAGGTACTGACTTGCAATTAATTTTCGTCAATGCGTTCACTACCCGGCGGGACGCCGAAAAATAGACCTAAATGGTTTAAGTTTAGTAGGTAATTTTATGGACCAACTTTTACCGCACAATATTAAAAAAATAAATATTTTTGTCACGTCAACGTCTACTTTTCGTGACAGTCTTTATAGGGTGTAGGGTAGTTATGCATGTAGACTTGCATGGCCCAAATTTGCTGCAGCTCATTTTTAAGTCGAAGTGCGTTTGATTAATTATCTCTGAGAAATATTAAAAATTGTATGGTTTTGTCATATAAAGAATTTGACAATTGCAATGCCTTCCAAAAGAAGGCGTTATATAGGGTGTGGTTGCAAAAGTAATTCGAATCCATCCAGCGTGTTAGTGTATGAAATTTCGTTGAAATATCTTAAATATGATTAAATGAAAATTTTTAAGTTGAACATTAGAGCACATGGACACGTATTAGACAGACGGACGGGCAAACTTAAATTAATGCAGGAAATGATTCTGAGTCGATCGGTGTAATAAACTATGAGTCTTAAGTCTGTTCTGGGTCTTATATACATTCGCACAAGTTGGGCGTAACCTATATTACGAATGATGCCGTGTATTGGAAAAGAAGAGAGGAAATGGTGAACAATTTTTTTTTTTGGAAGCGATACATTAGTCTTGTTTTTTTTTGTTTGTTGAAAGCGATTATATAGAGGTCTTTGGTGTAATAGGCCCCCATTTCCGTTGGCTTAAAAAGAGATTGATTGACCTGCTAAGACGTATCAGATTATATCTCGAAACAATTGCCATAATGTTTGCGTACAGAATAATAATAACTAATCTCTTTTACCTTTTACCATATATGATGATCGTCTCGCTTACAGTCTGCCTTTTAGGGAAGGCAAATGTTTGGGCTATGCAAGGTGAACTGACAATCAAATCGCCCCTTCTTGCCTTTCTTTAATGCAAATACTTTTGATTTTCACTCAATGACACTTAAGTTCTATCATTACACCCAGTGGTGTTGTCGAGCCGGAACGCTCCGGACCGTCGTTCCGGTACTTCCTTTTTGGACAGGAACGCGTTCCGGAACTAAAAAGGATTGCCGATAACGAGAATTTGTAATAAACATTAGAAGAAAAAAATATAAAATTTTAAAAAAGTAAAGATTTCATACATAAATTTTAATGCAAGCGGATCGTACGTTACTCATCCCTGGTATAGTTTATTGCCACACCCAATTGGGCGTGCGACTAATGCAGGATCGGCTCTGTCTATATAATTAAAAAAAAAATGAGCGTTCCGGTAAAAAAAAATTAGCACAACACCACTGATTACACCCTACACCACTTGTCATGAAAAGGTGTATTATATTTGTGCAAATGTATGCAAAGCACAGAAGGACGGAAGCACCGTCTCTATTCAGAAAGTAATTCGAAGCTTATTTGTTCGTCGGTCCGTCACACTGTCCGACTCTTCTGTTCAACGTATCAGCTAAAGTTTTCGAGATGTTCTGATGAAATCTTACACACCGACTTACACACTGACATGCTTTGGTTGAAAAGGGTGAAAATCCTTGTTGAAAATCATTCCGACCGGATCACTTTTTCGAATACTTACAATATAACGGCTTGTTTTCAAAAGTCCTTATATCGTGGGTCACGATTCACTATAGCGGGTTTACTTCTTTTAGCTCCCGAATGGAAAATCTTTTAATTGCTTTCGACATCGACAAGTTCGATGCCAATAGATTATGTCCCTTAGCAATAAAAATTTCTTGCATTTATTTAAAACAAGCAACGTAGAGCATAGGAAACAAAGGAACAAAATATATAGAATTTAGAGAACACAAGTGATGACAAAGAAAAAACGACTAAACAGAAGTTAAAGTGAAGCAATAGCAATTAAAGAAATGAAAAATTTTCTAAAAATCTTAAATAAGCATTCGATTGTATTTGAAAGATTTTTTTTTTTTTTGTTTTTTTTTTTTCGATAAATTGAAAATTTAAACAAGAGCAAAAGTAAAAGGAATTAGAACATATTTTCCAAGCAATAAAACTTCAACACATTACGTTGGCCGTTATCCAGATTTCATTTTTCTTCTTCTTCTTCTTCATCGAAACAAAGAAAGAAAACACAAAAACACAAAAAAAAAAAAAAAGAAGAAAAAATTGAAAGAAATGTTTATATATAAACGAAACAATTTTGCATGCGTGTATGCTTGTACGTCTGCCATATATATAGCCTGCAAACAAAAACTCTCTAAAACCCCTTTACGGGAAAAAATGTTAACATACTTTAATGTTGATTTTACAGCGCAGCGCAGGCAGCAATCTCATGCACCAACCCATTCACTTACTTATTTTTTCGAGAGAAGATAACTACGATAAAAGTCCAGTTAAGGGTGGCATATAAGTGCTTTATTTCCTTGTCTTTTTTTTTTTATATATATGCCTTTCATTCACATGAGTTTGATGTTATTACAAAATGCAAAAAGGAGAAAAGAAAAAAATGTAAGAAAATTGCCATAAATTTCAAATGGCTACACAAGCACAACAACGTTGCCATAACAGTAACACAGTTTGTGTTAAGCTATCTTTTCATTCACCCTAGGCGTCTACGTGTTTGTATGTGTATGTATAAGTGTGCGTGAGTATTTGAGCGGGTGCATAGCTAGCTGGATGAATGGTTGCATTGCGTTAAAATATGCATCTGCTTACTAATAAATTTAAATTAGCACCAGCATCACTTTTCCAGTAACTGTTTGATTGTCTTATACACTTTCGCTACTTTTGTAGCTATGATCTCCTCCTGTGCTGTACGTGTGTATGTGTTTCTGTGTTTGGATGGATATAAGCACACTGGTTTATAGTAGTGTGCATAGACGTTAAGTAATAAGATTTAAATTATGAGGCCATTTTCCCAAGTAAATGTTTGGATGACAGTGTAAACGTATAACGTTGCCATGACTTTATACGTTAAGAATACTTTAACAACAATTTCTTAATTAAAATTTTAATATTAAGGAAGACATTGTCGGAACTAACTTAAATTGCTTTCAGGCATTTAAAATGTACAAGCACAAGATGCCTGATATGAATTAAAAAAGATTCATTAATGTCTATCAATCATCGTATACGTCAATTTGGGCCGTTATAAGTTTTTTAAGGGAGTCCAGCTTCGCCATGGCCTTTTTACATAATTGGGCCAAGCCATGAAAACTATGCTTATTTTTAAATTAGTTTTCAGAAAATTTATGTACCCATTCTTACGTCAATATTTCCTATAGGATATAAGTGAAACATCCTCGACTATCACGGTGCGTCCGGGGCGCGACCATTTTACCATTGGAATTTTACAAAATCTTGATAAATATTTCCTTCAAAGCTTACGTTAGCAGCCAGTATTGATTCACAGTTTTACACTTACAATAGGCGTGGTCATGAGTAGATCGCATTCGTGTTCAAATTTCGTCTATAGCACTTAACTAAGAATATGTGAAGTTTGAGCTTTCAAACGCAATATTTGTTACCCGAAAGCTTGCAAAGAAAGGTAAATGCTAAGGAAACAGGTACGCAGGACCTAATGTGCATAGAATTTAGCCTTAATTTCGAGTGCATATTTTTTATGGATTGCTTGATGCCAAAAGCTATTAATTTCTGCTTCAAATTTTTCTCTTAAACAAGGGCCGGTAGTCAAGAGCAATCGACACAGAGGGACGCGGTTAGATCTACATGGACTCTAATGCAAAATTAGGCTAAGTATGCTTTATGGGGCTTTTTGTGCATATTTCTAAAAAAACGCTTTAGCTTTCAAACAACCGGCAACATGAAACGGACGGACGGATTTAAATTGACTTCGAATTTTGAGCTGATGATACGTACCGTTTTTTTTCTTTGCTTTCCGAACTAGAGGTAGAAATCTTGCAAAGATACAGCTGGCCCGTGCCAAGAGCAGGCACGACGCACCAATTATGGAGTCTCCCCACGAAAACAATCTCCCTCAGACACGTTTCTTCGTCAATTCTTCCCCGCGAGACGACCGCTAGGTATTACTGCGTGGAGGTTAGTTTCAATTACTGCATTCCATACGCTGGGATCGTAGTGAAGCTTCCACTTACTCTTCTCTCTATACGGTTTCCCTATAAGCGCATTGATTCGTGGAGAAACCTGGTCATGTGGCCGTGCATCATGCCCCATGCGTCGGTGTTTTCGGGTATGTCTGTCTGAGTGGTTATGCTTTCCACTCACTCCATATGCAGGGATAGCAGTTAACCATTGGTTATTGGCTTCCGCTTACTCTTCTCTCCATCTGTGTCTCTCTAAGCGTTTTAATTACTGGAAAAACTTGGCCATGAAGCCGCACACCGTGCGTGGTGGTCTTCGGCTATGCCTTCTCGCGCCTCGTGAGGAAGACACCTGTAGGGCGACCAGACCCCACGAATTGACCATTGCTTGTTCCACACCTTCTTCCGCGGCTGCATAGTTCGGACACATTAATGAGCACCCATTTCTGAATTCGTGAAGACAATTCTGGAACAAATTATGTCCAGTTAGAAACTGTGTGAAGTAACAGTTTACATCACCATGCCGTCTTACAGTTCATTTCACTACTTCGGAGATGAGCGAAAACGTCCACGTAAACTTTTCGTTGCCACCTCTCATTAATGTCAAGTGGCCATGCTCTTGAGGACGATCTTTTGCGCCTGCTTTCCCCGCTTTCCGTAGATGCGTCTCATCCTATCCGCTAGAATGTCTGTATGGTGTTGGAGGCTGCAAATAAACGAACAAATCTAATATACCATCACTCTTATAAAGTAACGGAGTAAAGAAGTGAAATCTTACCAACAGAGGAGAATTTATCTGGAAGTTACCTTTTTGGATGTGAAATAACAAAAAGAAAAAAGCTATCATTGATTAAGAGAAGCATTTTAACCTGAACAATATGTCGAACGCTTAAAGGGCGATAAGTTTACTTATAGCAAATTTTCAGACTGTGTTTCGGTTAGAAGCGGACGTCATCACCAGGGGAAAATCAATTAAAATTATCAGAGAGCCAATTCTTCTTCTTTTGTGTAAGTTGCTCTGGACTGCACCAAACACTCTCATAACTGTAATGGGTCAAGAAAAAATTCGTAACGCTTTTAAAACAATTTCTTTTCTCAAAGGAATTAAATTTATTAGCCTAAAAATATGTCGTTTTGATGGATAAACTTTTGCCATTTTTCTGCTAAGGCCGCCATCCGATCAGTGGAGAAGTTTCATGATTTCTGGACGAAAAGCGGTTTTCATTGATCACTTTTGAAGTCAATTTCGCGCTGTTAAGAGAGCTGAGAAGACACGGGATGTAAGCTCAAAGTCAATGGACGCATCGACGCTTGCCAGCCAAGCTCTCTCAAACTTCATCGAATCATTAAAAATTTGTATGGACAACTTTCTGATCCGTCAAACCTGCACCGATTAGTTGTTGACAGCTGAGAATTCAATCTAATCATTTAGCCGGCTTTTGGCAAATTGATGGTCCATGATTTCTTTCCCGATAAGCACAAAACGTTATCTTCCGAATAGCCAATCGGTTGTGCAGCTTTATTTATCTTTTTCATTGTCTGCTTTCAATCTGAGCGAACAATTTTTCTGATGTTGATTTTTAAATCCATCACAAGCATACGACATTTTGGCAAGTCCTCGAAGCGTTGTCGACTTAGTCAATGTTAGATATTGTAAAAATCACAAAAGAGAAATTTTAAAAGTTTTGGCTCGCTTTCAGAATTCGAACACTGTTACCTTTCCCACGCAATCAAGCATAGCTTAGTAAGGTTAGTAATATCAAAGTTATGGGATTCTAAATCCACTTATTGTTAGAAATGTGATGAGCTTATTCCAACTATGCGACTCTAAATCTCCTTATTGTCGAAAACGCCACAAATTTCTTTCTTAACCTACTTTTTGTTAGTGCTTAATCGAGAAGGGTTCCCAGATCCCCTTATTGCTGAAAACGCCATCAACTTTTTCCTTAATTTACTATTTTTTTAGTGTAAATCCAACTATGCGACTATAAATTTACTTATTATATAAAACACGACGAATTTTTTACTTACCCTATTGTTTGTTATTGCAAACGTAACTCTGGCTACAGATTACCGTAAAGTAAATCATTAGTCATTAATTTAGACCATAAACTGTTTATTTATAGTTTCGAACGTCAATTATAAAACTATAAATCAATGCAAATAAAGAAAAATACAACAAAAGTTATTAACAAAAATTTCATTTAATAGTTTTACCATTGAACGCAAAACCGCTTATTTCCACGTACCGAAGGGAGAAATTTCGCCTGAGTATAAATGAAAAATTTGAACATATTTTCAATTTGAATTTTCAACTATAAGCCACGATGCTATTGTCATATTTGTTGTTATTGCTTTTTATTGTGTTGGTAGTGTGTGTTTGTGCTGCTTTATTATTTAATTTTTATGTCTCTATACACGCTCCAATGAAATCATCAATCAGTCAATTAAAAAATATCTAATATTTAAAAACAAAAACAATTACTTCCCATTGAATAGCATCGATCACGGGTTTGGAACGAGCGGTAAAGAGTAACACATGCACGTAATAAATATTTGTGTGCTATAATTGTTTGTATCATTGTATTATATATCTCCGTAACATTATAGGCCTCATGGTCAGTTAACTGGTAATGCAATAAAAACAATCAAATAATATTGATTGCCTTGCTGCTGGGTGTAGTCATCTACATCTGCGTTTATATGTTGAGGGGGGTAATCAACATTTAAGCATTGAACTGTAAATGAAATGAAAAAAAAAAAAAAAATTAAGATAACCGCATCAAATATATAAATAAAAATAATAATATATATATATATATATATATTTTTATTTTTTTTTATTTTTTATTTTCTCTATACAATTTATACTACAAAACATGAAAATTTTTAATAGTCAATGAGTAAATATAAACAATATGATCATGATGACGATGATGATGATATGTGTACATGCACATGCACAGGTATCCGCATGCATGCATGCATGCATGCATAGAGTTTATGTTTATAAAGCAAAAATAATGAAATTTATATACTTGAAGTCATATTTAAATAACTAACAAGTTGATATATATCAACTCGATGTATATACATATATATGTATATATATATATATATGTATAAAATTTATATTTATAATAAAAAAACAAAAAGTCAAAATAATAGTAAATACAACATAACCGAATTTATTTCATTATAAATCTAATCCATTCTAACTCATACTCGCTTTACCCGCTTGATGTTTGTGCAGTCGTTTTCGGTTTTAGAAGAAAATCGAGCAACAAACTTTCAGTTTTTGAAGATATTAAAATAAAATGCCGCTTAGAGCCAAGAATTATGACTTGGAGTTTTCCACTCTCACATCGTATGTCAGTGGTTACCAATCGGCTCTTTGGCAGACTTTTGCCAACGGAGGTGTCGAAACTTGTAAGAAAATTTTCGTACTCAACCACGAAAACTTGGAGATATATTTGTTTTACTAATGAATAGGGAGAGAGCTTTGGGGACTTTATGAAAAACATATATATTCCTTATCACCCCCAAATTCAATCTAGCAATGCTTTGTTTAGCCATCGGTCCGTATATTTCTCTGACCATATGTCTGTCCATCTGTCTGCCCATCTTTCTGTCCATTTGTCCATTCGTTTTTTCGCCCATCCGTTCGTATGTTCGTGTGCCTGTTCGTTTATGTGTACGTCCGCTTGTCTACCCATCCGCTTGCTCGCCTTTCTGTCCATCGGTCTGTCCATTTGTCTATCCGTTTGTCCATCTATCTCTCTTTCTACCAATTTATGGTAAAAATGCTCCTCTTTACAGCAGTGGAAAGATGGATTTCAAGTTTCCCAAAAATATTAAAAATTTGTAGCACGCAGATTGGCATTAAAAACGGCCCCCCCCTCATCAGTTAAGAGACATGCCAGCAATCAGAACACCTCTAGGCCTTTTACTTACTTCTCATAAATAACAAAGAATACAACGATAAAAATTTAGACCTATATTCGATAGACGATTCAATAGCATTTGCAAATAAACGAGAAAATCACCCACACCTACTCAATTTTATATATCTTTAAGATCACGATGGCGTGTAGAAGAAGATTCACCCAGAGATGAATATGGTTTTCTTACTTGTTGTTATTATGAGCGTATCGTATATATCATGAGATCTAGTAACGATTAGAGGCAGGGACGTACCAAAGAAAAGTTATTCTTTGTTTCTAAAACACCGACTTATGCTAAGGTGAGCACAATTTTTTTTTTTTTTTTTTTGCTAAAAGAGGAATGCACTTGCAGTTAAGACTTATTTTCTTAAAAATGAACTGCTGACGAGATGAAATTCTCATTTTTTTTACTTCTCCCATTTTGATCATTGGTTTCGATATTTGCTGCATGGAAAACTCGGAAAGTTAATGATGTTTAAAATCATAAATTCTTCGTCTTTCTTCAATTCAAAAGAAAGCAGAAGACCCTTAAACAAAAAAAAAAAATGCAGGCAATACTTGACTTGAGACCTGAGTACTGCGTCCTCCCTTAGGTGCAAAATGTATTTCTCGGAAACTCTAAGTTTTTTAGAACAGTACCATGATAAACGCTTACATTTTGCGAGTAAGTGAATCGTCAAATACAGAGCAATAGTCGTAGTTGTAGTTGTCGGGATAATAGTAGTCGGCGTGGAAGCTACAACTTTTTCTGACACTCTAGTGCAATAAGCATGCATAAGGAAGAACGTATGTATTTTTTTGTACTTAGGAAGAGTCGGTGTAGATACGACTGAGTGCCTGACTACTGCGTACGGTCGTTTAGCGGGTGTGATACGACTGAGTTCATGACTACTGCGTACGGTCGTTTAGCGAGTGTGTTTTGCTTGGCTGCCGTTAATGCAAAGCGAATATTCTGGAACCGCTAAATAATTGGAACTATGAAACAGGCCTTGCCTTAGGCAGAGGAGAGACTTCGAGCCATATCCAGTCTTTGAACATTTGCATAGGCTCTTTTAGTAATGCAGCCTTAATCACTGGAAGTGACGCTGTCCTCTATTGTAACCATCTTGCGTACCGGCATAAACGAAATGAGTTCCACTCTTTTACTATCCCTAAGGCTCACACCGAACTCTTGTCATTTAAAGTGTAAGCAAAATATTTATTAACCTCACAATCAAATAAAACACTAGATTTTCATGTTATCAAATCTGAGGTTTATCTAATTTTCAGATTTTTTTTTTTGTTTTTTTGTTTTTTTTTTTGGTTTTGCAGAGCATGCTTTATGCAAATGAATAACTCCATTATTCTAGTGGAACGGGTACAAAACCATTTTTAAGTAATGATCATTTTGTTCAAATATCAGAAAAATATTTAGTTGACTATATGCATAATAATCATGCATAGGTGCATCGGTACACAGGTATACATACTTATATACACAAATATAGAAATTTTTGTTTATATCCTTGATGTCGCTGTTAAAATTTTGTTTATTTAATAAATTTCTCTTGAAATTAATGTAAGTACACCATGGGTACATATGTATTTGTACACTGAAACATACATTCGTATAATAAATATTTAAATAAAATTTGCATTTTACATTAATGTTGTTGTTATATGTTGCGTTATATTTTCAACATTTCTATTTTTATTTATTTATTTATTTTTCTTTTTATTATAATTATTTTTCGCACTTAACTTTAATGGATTTGCGTTACATTTTATCCGTCAAATAGTAATGAAAACAATAGAAAAGGATTACGTTTAGCTTAAGGGGTATTGAAGACCGCCCCCCCCCCCCCTCGCCACAAACCCCAATAAAACTTTCTTTGAAGAAATGATTGCTTGTGGGCTTTTTTTTTTTTTTTTGGTTGTTGAGTAAAGTTGGACTAAGCCAATAAATTTGTTACTTATATGTCCGAAGTGCAATACTTTACTGATTGTGGACCTATGTATCATTTCTATTACCATGATAAGTAAAATTTTATTTTAATTATTATTTTATAAATAATTGATTATTAATTATAAAAATTTTTTTTTTATTTGAAAAAAACATTTGTCGACAAAGTGTTGCCACACACTACAAAAATGTGATATAAGACGTATATCTTATACGATATGCAAAATACGATATGACGGACGGCTCATATAAAAAGTCTTTGTAGTCTTTTCCATTGTTCCCACTTTTGTAGCTTGCTGTTTTCAAATGACTCCAAATTGTGATGTGGTCGATGTTTAGTACCGTCCCTATTCCTGACAGTTTACATGCCGGTCTTTCTCCAGCAGCTGCAAAATTTCGCCCAACTTTTTCGATCAGAGCGAGGTGTATCTTTGACTTCGAAACGAGCAAACCATTTCTTGGTTTTTTGTTCATTCTCACCGTGCACTTCAGTAATTTCTCGGCATGTTTTTGCATATTTTACCTTTTTTATAGTAAAAAGGCATCACATGGCGTATTTCTTTAGACATTTCACCCATTTTGACCGATTTTCACACTAGCAAAGTGTTCGAAAACTATCTTTACAAAAAATATAAACTGAAATGTCAGTCAAACACATGTTGGTTTAAGACAACTAGTTGATTGTTGCCCGATATATAGGCGTTAACACTATTCTGAGGAAAAAACCGCAAGGACTTTTTATATGACCTAATACTGTAATATGTTGAGGAAATGGATTTTCCCTACATACTCGAATCGGGTATCATACATAGATTAAAAATAGTGTTAAGATCTAAAATGCAAACTAACAGCTAGGGCAAGCCCTAGGTTTTTTCAAGATTTTTAAAGTAACTTTCGCTTACCTTTTAGTATAATGAAAGTTATCACACAAAAAGTGAGGGCAAAGTGTGTTTTGGTTGGCAGTGCTATCCTACCTAACCTCTACGGTTTGACAATTTTATTTCAATTTCCATAACGTTTTCAGGGGAAAATGTTAACCGTCGAAACTCTAAAGTTTTCATTCAAATTACCCCAGCGTTCGATGCATTACACGTAGCTTGAACGGCTACATAATCTTATCGCTTACCCATTAATGAATATGAAGTGTGCAATTTTGACCCAAAGGTCTATGTCAGTTTTCCACTTTAGATTATAACCAAGTCCTCCAAACTCTCATGCTTTTTAAAAAGTCCATATTTATTGCGAATCAGACGAGTTACGTGTTCTACACTCTCTGACTGTTTGTTAACAAAGAACGGAAATACCAATCGTCGTTTTCATTTAACCTTCATCTTCGAAAGATTAGCTCTGCCAGTCATTTTGTACGCAGTAGCCCTATCATTTCCATGACGTGCTTTATGAACTACGAACTTAACCACCTCTTTAAATATACGAATATCTTTTAAGGGCTTAAAGGTTAAGGGTTTTCAAGACGATATGCACTCGTCTTAGAACTAAGTGTAAAACGGTACTGTTCTCTTTTATCTACCGCTTACGAACTTGCATAAGTAAAGTCTTCCTTGCTTGTTACCTCGATCGAGAAAAAGAAAGTGGTCACCGATAGTTCCATCTTTCCTTCCTTTGAAAGATTACCGATGTCAATCATTAAGTACATGAGTTAACTACGAATGCGATAGACATACTAATACCATGACGTGCCTTATATCCTGACTTATCAACTATGAACTTGACCACCTTTTAATGCATACCGATACCTTAAAACAGTTATGGGGCAAAAAAGAGCTGGCGATTTTGGTCAACATATCTTCAAAACATAATCTTTTCAAGATGCTAAATACTCGAGTCACCCTGGCTCGTTAAAGGCTAACTGAATAGTGACACAGTCCTCTTTTATCTACATAAGTAAAGTCTTTTCTGCTTGACGGCTCGATCGCCAGAAAAATGGAAATGGATGTCGATATTTTGCCCGCTTTTCAAAATTATGGTTATCAACCACCAAACAATCGCATTCAAAGTCAGCTGATGTATCTCGAAGTCAGCTGACGTACGTGAAAGTCAGTTGATGTACTGCGGAGTCAGCTGATTAATTTTTGTTAATTATATTATTTCTACGATATTATTTATTGCTTATTTTCCAACTTATCAGCTGTGAACTTAGCTTACACCAAAAGCCAGTAACTTGAAAGTAAATTCGAGGCCACAAAAGGTTTATGGCTTTGGTCCTAACAATAGGTATTAAGTTCGAACGAACCGAATCTAAGCACATTTTCTCTGTATATTACGTGACCAGCGCAACATTAAGCTGATGATTTTTGATTCCTGTTTTTTGTTTTGTGCGACTAAACCTGTGTGTAGCGGTAAACTAGTCTAAGATCAAAAACAAAATAAACTACGTTTTTATTAAGCCAATGCGAGTAACGATTTAAGTAAACGTGTGTGACTTCATATTAAGAGCCTACTGTCTAATTAACAAGATCTTTCTATATTCTCATATTATATTAAGTGTTAAGTATATATATACATAACTATATATATATATTTATATATACATGGATATATATATAAACATATATGTATATCGTACACCTATATATATTTTAATAAAAATTTATTATTATAAAATTTCTTATCAATAACTTCAAGTTTCACAGGCTGAATAATATTATTTACATGCAGTCACCCGCTGGTAATAGTCATGATAATAATCTATCTTAACACTTCTGTTTCTTAAAACAATTTCTGATAATATTTTGTGTGCTATGATATTAATAATAATAATTATGATTATTATTATTAGTAGTTTATAGTAGTTTATAGTATATTGGAAATAAATATCAAACTGGTTTTAATAATTGCGTAGTTAGCTTAAAAGTTAAGCATAATCATTTTGCATCTTGGTTTGTAACACTTGGAAATATTATATCGAGGTGTGTACGCAGAAAGGTAATAGGAATGGATAACAATAAATTCGGGGAAGTCACTGAGAGATCTAGTCAGTTATAACTAAAATATCCAGGCGAGCTGTTGCTTTAGTCGAATAGAGTTCGCAGATTTAAAAGTAATATTTAAAAATTTTCAAGAAAGTAAGCAAAAAAACTTATGAAAAACACTAAAACTAAACAGCGTAAGAAGGGAAACTGTTGAGGTCATTTTAGAAATTGTTCCTTTGTTAATGAAATTTCCAAAAGTTCGATAGTATTACATAGAAAAAACCGCAATGACTCCGAAATTTAACTCAATTCTACTCTCTTTTACCTCCTTATGGAGCAACTTATAAATATGTTAAGCGGACCGTCGTACTCGAAAAGAAGAGTCTCGCGATTTCCTGGTAATATCTGTGCAACCAGTGAAAGCAACTGGAAAATAAGTGAAAGCACTCTAGTGGGACACTGTTAGCAGTGATCGTACTACGCTATAACAACTTTTCAAAATAAAGCGTTATACGAGAAGTAGTCTTTAAAATGGTCCAATCGAAACCATTTTTAACGACTTTAGTCCTTGGGTCACATCAGTCTATTGAGTTACATTGAAAAGAATTTAAAAATTACGGTCTTTAGGTTGAACGCTAGAAAACTAGACGGGCAGATGGACAGACAAGCTTCAGATCCAGAAAATGATGTATATAATAAAAAGGGGACTGTAACTCTTTCTTTAAAGGGGGGGGGTGGGGGGGGGGGATGGCTATGTCCTCCTAGTTGTTGCTTTGTACTACAAGTGTTGCAGGTTATAATAACGAGTGTAAGCAAGCAAACTGTTGAGGTCAGTATAAAATTTGCTTTTTATAATTAAAAAGCTTTTAAACTAATAAAATCTCTAACAATCACACAAATATTCGTCGTAAACGTCAGCGCTTTACTATGTTAACTGCTTATCTAACCACCCATGATTCGTAACTGTTTAAAGGGTCTCAAATCCCTAAGATTGAGAAGGCAATAACTGCAGATCTGTTAAATCCAATACGATAAATAAGTTCGTAGGTGTTCTCAATAATAATCGCGCATCCTTTAGAGTAAGCATCTAACTGCCGATTTATCGCTTCTTGCTTGTCTGTTATGACCATTTTTGAGCAGTGGCAACTTGAACTTTCTTCTTTATTATAAATTTACTTCCGAGTTGTTCATATCTTGTCCTAATAGTTATTAGGAGCAATCGTTATTCGTTCGTCATTTTCATTTTTATTCAAAGTAGTGTCCATCACTAGCCATTACTTTTTCCTATCTTTCTGGCAGCATTCGGATACCGTGTGGGAAGAACTCTTCATCTTTTAAGGCTAAGAATCTTCATATGCCGTAAACCGCTGCTCACACAGACCATGTGCACATGTGATAAACGGAAGATAATGTATGCTAATAACATCGAGGAGGGTAGGATTAGTATTATTAGTAGGGTATTCCAGGTTAGGGCTCGAAGCATTTCTTTGTATGGAGCCAGATTTCTTCATATTGAAAATTCACGATGTCATGACTTTGGCTTATCACGCCCACTTTGTTCGCAATTTCATCAATTGTTGTTGCTAGCATCATTCGGTTGGAAGAACCCAGAATGCAAGGTGCACCCAGAATGCAAGGTGCGACCCACCTCCGCAGCGAGGGTCGCCATGAACATTCAGATTTATCGTCAATCTTGATGGTTCGCTTTCTCTTTGTCATACGGTTATTTTGGCATCCACTATTCATAATTCCTGAGGGCTTAGCAACACTGTCCTTCAAATTAAGTAAGTATGGTAAACTTTCCTGCCAATGGCAATCATTCGGCTCCAAAATTTGACATTTTTGCTCGAACAGAATTGTGAGAATTCTGTGGGATTTTCACAGAACAGGGCACTCGAAGAATACGACTTTCTAAGAACATGGATGCCTTCCCTTCAATTACACTGCTTCAGAGCACACGATTTTTAAATAATTCTTTTGAAAAAGAATAATATATATAGAAATATAAATATATATAAAAAAATAAATAAATATATATATATATATATGTATATATTGTTTGATATAAAGATATTTTCAAATATGTTATTTGTTTGAAAAAAAAGACAGTTATGCTCCAAAGCTTTTTTTATACCCATCACCGAAGAATGAGAAGTACGTTCACTTTATCAAAACGTTTACAACACCCAGAAGGAAATTTCAGAGCCTCCATAAAGTATATATACTCTTGATCAGCATAAAATTCTGAAACTATTCAAGCATGTCCTTCCATCCGTCCGTGTAATGTCTGTTGTAAACATTCTCTCGTGCGCAAAAATGAAGCTTTCGCCTAGAAAATTGAAAAAGAATTTGAAAACGACCCAAATCGATAGAAGATCGCGCTACAATGCCCCCATAACTATACATCACAAACTGTGTATACCTTGCTATCCAAATACAAATCATTTTAAGAAATTTCCATCTCTATTCTGAAAATAGAAAAAGTCAACCACGCCCACCCAATATCATAAAGTATGAAAATTTAGTTCTTTTCTTGTTTTTTTGTCATTTTTTAGGCTGATGGGTATAAAAGATACGGTTCCGGCCGGTGTTCTTACTTGTTTTATTTTCACACTTGAAACGGAAGTCCGACTTTTGCAGTCTCGAAAAATACGGAACCAATTAATCGTGTTCTTCAGAAATTAGCCCCACTTCAAGGTTATGTTATCAGCAGGAGACCAAGTTTTCAATCTGGCAATTGGAAAAAAGCCTTCTGAAGGGGCCATTCTTTATCAAACGACAGAACTTCTTTATATTCCTGTTACATAAACTATTTATTTTTGTATAAATGAAAAATTCTCAATATTTTTCTTTTGTGCCTTGAACACACTGTCGCTCTATTTATAGAAAATTTGCTTTACAGAGTTATTTCGACTGTAAAAATCGCTTTAAATCGAATTAACGAACGATGAGAGTGCATAAAATTCGTCTTGAACGAATGTCTTTTTATAATTTATCATAATTTAAGTTTATCTTAAGCTAAAGCATTGCACTATCACATGCTTGTCATTGTGCCAACGTAAGGAAATGCTTTAAATTTTATAGATATTTGTGCTGTTATTTAATATTTGTTTTAGAAAATGAAATTTTATACATATATATATATATACCTATATATACATATATGTATATACACATATATGTTTATATACATATATATGTATATACACATATATGTATAGAGAGAGAAAGAAAACATTGTTTAAGGTTATTGTAACACATTAATATAAAATTGCACAACATGATAGAAGTTCTCATGCCTACATGCATATCCTCGTATAATGGCTTTCTATAACCAGTTGAAATTAGTTAGTGTTAGTTTATGTGTGTTCATTAGAAACTTATATTNGTATAGAGACAGTACTTAGGTAAACAACTCTTGTTGCTCAAGGCCTTCGAAGAAGCAACTGCTTCGGAAAATGAACACCTTTGCCACTACGGCTTGTTATGAACAGGGACAGTACTTAAGTGAACAAATCTAATTTGCGTTTGGTAGCTATGTAAGAGAAGAGGGAAGAAAAAAAAATTCCTTCTTTATTTTCATTTTATCGTGCTTTTGGTAGCTTTTTAATTCAATAGATCAGGTAGTCAGGGTATTTTTATTTTCAATAAACATTTTTATTTATCCTGAATATTCCAACAACATACCGTTACTCTAACAGTTGTCCTGATATTAACGTCTATGGAATTTTTTTTTTTTTTTTGTTATGTCACTTGTCGCATTTTCGTCTGCGTGCGTAATACGCTTTTCATGGTCGTTGTTTTTCATGTTTTTATTTTTATTTAACAGTTAAACGTTTCCTTCCTTCTGAGTATAACATGTCTATTTATCATTTCTTCATTCATTTTTTTTTTTTTTTTTCATCTTCTCTTCTCTACTTCTCTTCTTGTCCTCATTGTCTTTTAAAGCATAACACATTNAAAATATAAATTTTAAAAATTCTATTAAAAATTTTGTGTTTCTGTTTTCTTAATACTGTTTGTATGTATGTTGTGTTTTGCAGAGAAAGGTCTGAGTTATTTCCTTGTAATTTTTTTTTTTTTTTTGTGTAGTTTAGTTAAGTAATTTAAATATTTATTTAGTAACACTTTATGATATTTAGAGAAAAATTTATTGTTGTAATATAACTTTTGGGAATTTTATTAATTAAGAAAAGTTTTTAATTACAAAATGAAGTCGTTCGAGTTGAACAAAATTTTTATACAACAACAAGGAAATTATAAATTTAAAAAATCGTCACAAAGAGTAATGTACTCAATATCCGTTATGGTCTTTTGAAACTTGCTTTCAGGTTAAATCGTTTGGTTCTTTTGAGGTTATGTCGTTTGTTTTTATTATGACTGTTTAGTTATTTAGCACACTTTGAGGTTATGTCAGGATATTCTTGTCTAAACACTTTTGGTTTTTCAACTCATCAACGCTCAAGGCTTTAAATAGATAAAAAAGCTTTAGCAGGCTTTTGCATGATACTGAAATTTTGTGAGGGTAGATTAAGTTTGCGCGAAAGTTTGTAACACAAGGAGAATGTCACTTTCTGAATCGATGTAAGCTTGTCTATCCGTCTGTCGGTTTTGCTTTTTTTTTGTATTCCACATGGAAGTAGCAATTTTTGAGATATTTTGATGAAATTGGGACACTCTTGTGGTTCAAGGACGAACGCTATTCAAAAAGGTTAATTATTCGTCCCCCCTACCCCGCCCCGCCCTCTGTCTGTACGATCTGTGCGATCAGTCCTTTCATACATCACCACATATTGGATCATTCGTGAAGAACCAACGAATAACGAAAGCTCATTAGTCTACTACGTATATTGGTGTCATCGTCAACGGGCCTAATTCATTCTTCTAAGTAAAACAGGAAACTTTATGTGGTATAAGGATATATTAAGTTTTGTGCGGAACGAATGCACACTTTCTGAATCGATCTAAACTAATCTGTCCGTCTGTCCATTTGACTTCTGTCCATTTACACTTGTATTCAACCTGCATGTTGCAATTTTCGAGATGACGGTGTTATGCGAAGTGTTGTAAGCTATCTAACAGTTAATCGTGCACGATTATAGATAGCATTCTTGCTTATTTTCTTACGAAATATCTTTATCCAGACACTTCGTAAATTTTTCGGAAATACATAAAAGAAACAACATATTTCTTTTGTGCGTGATAGTATTGCTGTTGACAGGAATTTTCCAATTATCTTAACAAGAGTAAGCAAAAAGAAATTGTAAAACGTTTGGCGCTTACCATTCTCAGGAAGCGGATAGCGGTGTAAACAGTACGCGTTGCATTTTCAAGAGAAATTGGAAGTTATGCGCTTATTTCAAAACAGCACAGCATACCCAAAAATTTACAACGTTTTCGTTATATGGAGAACAAAATTTCTTTGAGGGAAGTTCTCACTGCAGATTATAGACAATAACAAGACTAAGAGAATAGCATGTGTAATGAAAGGTAACTGTTATGTAAATGGTTACTTACGAAAACCCCACTGAGATGCGAATCAGCGACCATCGACTCGGCGTGTAAGAAATCAAAAAATGAACTTTTTGCATAAAAGTGAACAATCAACTTAAAAGAAAAGCAAATAATTCGTCCGATTAAGATCGCCTGAATTCACTGGGAAAATCTTCCTATTTTTTGATCCAAGCGGGATATTTCGTTGCAATCATTTTGTTTGCTGGACTGGGCAGGAGGAGTACGATATACTTCTTAGGTCGTGGTAAGGATTGCTCACAAACATTAAATTACATACGGGATGAACGATTGCAAAAATTTGTAAAACACTTTTACATAGGAGAAATTATCAAAGCGAAGAACGCTGCTTAGTAGATTCGCCAATTATTATTTTATATAAAAGAGATCCTGAAGATCCCCGAAGAAGCTATTTTTTTGGAGAATGAATTTCTTTGCCAGTAAAGAGTGATATGTATAGAGACAGTACTTAGGTAAACAACTCTTACTTTTCAATGCCCTCGGCTTGGTACGAATAGGAATAGCACTTAGGTAAACAAGTCTCGTTTCTCAAGGCCTTTGAAGAAGCTACTGCATCGTAGAATGAGTCCCTTTGCCACTAAGACGTGATATTCCCTTACAGAGACATTGCTTAGGTAAACAAGTCTTACTTTTCAATGCCCTCGGCTTGGTACGAACAGGAGTAGCACTTAGGTAAACAAGTCTCGTTTCTCAAGGCCTTTGAAGAAGCTACTGCATCGTAGAATGAGTCCCTTTGCCACTAAGACGTGATATTCCCTTACAGAGACATTGCTTAGGTAAACAAGTCTTACTTTTCAATGCC